>JANHQD010001280.1:0-11705 GCA_024721195.1 Marasmius sp. AFHP31
GACAGCCCGAGAGATCCTGCGTAGTAGACGCCCGCCCTTAGACCCATCGGCGGGCGAGCTTGGCAGGATGAAGCATTAGATTCATCGGAGGGGTATCGTGTAACATTTGAAAGGATGGCAAGGAATAGGCTAGCGGGACGCTAGAGCCTACACACAGGCACTCTGAGAAGCTTGAGGTCAGTCTACGATTCGGCGGTGCCCGTGGACGGTGGGAGAAGAGAAAATGAGGTCGAGGTTTTCTTCGAACGCGATGCCCTCAGCTCACGGTAAATTGCATCCTGTGTTCGTACATCTCTTAGAAATTCACGTTGGCCAGAAGTCTAGTGTATTGCGAGCTAGATAATGGCGATTGAATGGTCGGGAGGCTCGACGAGCAGGACCGGAACCAAGGTTTGAGGGCAAACAATATTCCTAAACTAGCGCTCACGCGCCACCGCCGGGTCACTCGCCCGACTGTCGAAACCAAAATTTGTATATTTCGACACAGGGAGTCACACCCTGTGTCTCGAAATGGTACAGTAAATACCGGAAAATGATGAAAACAGGTCAATATGTAGGATTTTTCGAAGGGCCAGCCGATGTCCACCATTTATCGATATATGTGGCCCATTGCCTGAAGTTGTTTCCTCGTTTTAGACACCGGAGGCAGGATGCGTGTGAACGAGAGGCCGTTCACGCCCTGTGAACGAGCCTTGTGAACAGCCAGTGAACGGCCAGTGAACAAGGGTCGTCTCAAAGGGAGATGATCCTTTGTGTACTTGGCTTATTTATATGTTTTGTTTTGTTTTATTTCATTTTAATTTCTATCACTTTGCTTTTTAAACCACGCCTCAATCAATGTCTAAGTACTTAACATGCTGGAATGTCATTCCTTTGGTGCCATTCCTGACAATGGCCGTTTACTGGCCGTTCACTGGTTGTTCACACGGCTCGTTCACAGGGTGTGAACGGCCCCTCGTTCACACGCATCCTGCCTCTGGTGAGACTGTCACCCCGATCGCGAGTCAAACTCAGGCGAGCACGTGACCACATCTGAACAGCCGGCTGCCGGTTGATAATTAACCATGCGGTGACCCGGGTTACCCCTATCCCTCGAACTTGGCTTGCTACTCTCATCATCGAGTTTCTGCTCTCAGCAATCGTGACACAGGTGGGGTTCCTGCTTATGAACTTTACTGAAAGTGCTCACTACTCATGGATCGATACTCTAGTACCTATACAGACATGCGCCGCGATACTAATACATCAAACCCCGCGGGTATCATCAGACACCTTCGAAGACTCGAACCACCCTCTGTTATCGACCTGAACAATCCGAGCGAGGAAGCAAGAGCTGCGATATCCTTTCTTGGAGCTCTGGCAGAGTCTTATCTAAAGCCGTGGCCTTACCATCGAGAGGCGACCTTCCAGATTCAGGAAATGTGGACAGAGGTTCTTGATCGATGGGTGGTGTTCTTCCTTACAAAGGTCATCATGTCAACAGATGAGGTGAAGACAGTCGAGGGCATTTCTCTCATGGAGAAGACACTCAACGTTATTGCCGAGCTACTCCTCACAGACGCTGAAGGCATCAGCCGTATCAAACACCTCGAGGCTCTTGTCGTCCTAATATTCTTCAAAGTCATTGACATGAACCATTCCAGCTGGACAAAGTGGACCTCAGTAGTCCGTATGGTCATTGAACCTGTCCCATTGAAGCTTCCGATTGTAAATCCTCCAGTACACTCAGGATATTCCGACACCGAACGGAGTATGATCCTCATACGACATCTCGAAAGCTTGATCCCACACCTACCTAGAATGACCCGCAGGGAGCTGAATCACTTCTCTGCCTTCCTCTCCTTGTTCAAGAGCAAGCTAGACTTTCCAGATACAATCGAGGAAAACCCATACTCCGCGCCGCGAACCTTTGAATGCCTTGCGATTGCTATTCGCATGCTCGCATGCAAGCGGAAAACCTTCATCAAATCACCAGAGGACAATCCTTCAGAACGAATCATTCATATGCTCGTGTCCATGTGCGCAGAGGTCCTCTCTACAGTCATGCGGACGCCGTTGCAAGCTGAGAGGCTTCTAATGCATGGGATCATTGAAGCTATCCTCAATACCCCCGCGATCGTTCTGTCCGCTGACGCTGAAATCACTAGCGAACGAGCTCGGCCAGTTGTCCCTTCGTTGGTCAAAATTTTGGATCATATCGCCGTTTTCTTGGTGGACCATCACGTTTTGCGTGCTTTCGTTCGAGGTCTCGCGAAGTGTATAACCCCGGACAAATTCGAGGAACGTCTCAAGGTGTCATGTAGGCCTCTATGCTCGCTCCGTCGTGAAGAGAGGAAATCAGGTGTATTGGGTGAGCAAGGAGCTGGCCTAAAGCGGATAACCGTGCCGCGAGCCGCGAGCCGTCCCCAAACAGAGAATGAGGACTCGGGCAGCGAACACGGGCCACTACGAGAGGACTAGGTTACAGGACTTGAGTACGAACTAATAGGAGCTATGGCTACAGAAAGGACCTCAATAAATAAAGGAAGGAACCAAATGTGTGCAAGGGAGGTGGGTGGGAGAAAACAAAAGCAGCTGCAGAGACCGAAAGGGCCAACTGCATGCATGCTGTGAGATGGTGGATGAAGGAAGAGAGACGAAGGAGCTACCTGCATGCATGCTGTGAGATGGTGGATGAAGGAAGAGAGACAAAGGGAAAAGCCATGCAGGCGCGCGACGAGATATGTGTGGCATGGCACGTGAGGAGCGGTCCGTCGTCTGCATAGACCTCGGTCAAAGGCTTTTGACCGACTCAGCTTTGGGACGCTTGGACACGCACAAAGACCAAAGCTTTGGGGTTTTATAACCTCCGCCAAGACATCAAAGAACGTAAAGGTTTCTGTGGATATGGACAGGTGACACTTGACCGTATTCCATGATTCTCTTCTGACTGTATTATTTCTTTTCTACCAGTGCCCATCGGAAGTCACGCCGCATACACGGTATGTCCGATGCGCAGGGTGTTCAGGCATCATGTATTGCTCGCGTGCGTGTGCTAAGTTACACTGGAAGTCCAAACATCGCCATGAGTGTGGTTGTAACCCTCTTTCGTCCGGTAAGTGCCTCAAGTATACTATAAAGTAACGTGTTTTTAATGCGAGGCTAGATATGGCCATACACCACGACATGATCCTATGGAGTAAACTGGTTACATTGTGCCTCAGAAACAACGAACACTTCATTACGCAGGAAGTTAGCAGGTACTCGGCTGCGTATCTCCCCATTCACCATCAGAGCCAGCCTAGGTTCTTCACCCCGTCCGACGAAGATCATATCAAGTCCCGACGCAAGAACCCCATTATCTTCCTCGACTTCCAATCTGAGCCCTACGAAGGCTTATTCCCAGCCCCACAAATAGTGGACTTTCACTTTCTGTTTGCTCATATCCGCCAACGGACCGTGAACTGGGATGGCATTGAAGCCCATTCACATATAATCAAGCAACTTTTGGAACGTTGGAGATCTCCGTCGTCTGACGGTACTATCATTATGGTTTTCGCTTCGTTTCCAAGAAACCTCCACAACGCCATCCCGATGACCACACCATTAAGATTTCCTTTGAGGATGTCCGTGCGATTCGTATTCAGAGGTCGTACTCCGGGAGCGAGAGAGGAGTCTCCAACCACGTAAATGAGTAGATCAGTTGCGTTATGACTGTTTCCCTTGATATAGGCCACTTGTAGTAAATCCTATACAAACACATTTCTTGTTGCTTGCATGGACCCATCTTGGATCCATCGGCACAGATTCCGTACGCATTTTCATTGCTATAATATCGGGGCATACTAATTTGACGTACCGTGTAGCGTACAGTAGCGTTCAAGTAGCGTACAAGTAGCACGTGGTGGCGTACAAGTAGCACATGGTAGCGTACAAGTAGCGTACGGTAGCGTACTGGTAGCCTACTAGTAGTGTACGGTAGTATATTATTCATGGATAGTTGGGCATGACTACACATGTCAATGAAGTGTACTGAGTTGTCCCATATTTTGCTAGACATGAGGAAAGTCCACCGTCAATACAAACGCGTGCGATCAAACCATCAAAACTTGGGCGCTATCTTGTAAGCGTTTAATATTCAATCGATTTCTCTTTATAAAGACGTAAGTGAGTGCTTTGCTCTCTTCCTACACTCTGTACCTCAGCTGGCGATGAATTACAATGGCGAATGGACATGGTTACGATGAGGCAGGCCACAAGGATACATCGAATCCGACCCTGAATTCATCCGGGATTGATTTTGAAATTCTTATCGAGCGGGCTGGTGGTCGTTTTTCGTCGTCCTTTTCCTTTGTTCCATCATGCTCAAGGGCCTGGTAAGTGCATTCCGTGGTATCTTCCTGTCCACCTTCTAAATCCTGGAAGAAACGAGCTTTGAGCTCGCTATTCAGCAAGGACGGCAATGATGTTCAGCTAGAAGGGCCATCTAGTCGCCTTCGTCCATCAGGAAAACCTGTTGTTGTCGCAAAAGACAATATTCCCAACGCTCGAGCGGCTTCTATATCAAGCAATAGATCAATTCCATCATCTATAGGTAACTTTGGGATGTCTGGTCCAATCCACTCAATACTAGCTGACACACATACTCAACATTGATAGTCGAACATGTTAGGAAACGGTTTCGCCGCCAGTCGCCATCTGGTGATCGCATTCTCGTAGCCGATCATATGAAGTCTGCTCTGTGTCAGTATCCTTAATGAAAATGTATACAATATACATACTCATTCTATAGTCTAGCTGCACACCTCACAGAAGCTAGGAGTCACTATCCCGACAGTCATAACCATCATACTGGTGCTTTTTCACCTCATACTCACTGCGCTACGTGTGTATACCAGTTCGGGCATGGACCTGTGCACTCTGTTGACCCCGGCATGATACCCTTTCACTTTCCCCACCATTCTCCATCTGCTCTTCCTCCCCAATCTCACCCTCCATTGGCTACCTACACCGGCTTTGAGTCAGCTCAAGCCCTCACTCATCACCACTCGTTTCCTTCCCTTGGATCGACCAACAATCCGGGACTTTCTGTAGAACCCCCCAGCACCGCTCATTATCCATCTTCACACGCTCAACACTCCTCTGTCCCAACTACAATGGCTGGAAACTCAATCGAGGCACAGAAACTCAATCGAGGCACACACGTCGGTTGGTCAAAAGAACTCCACCCAATCTGATTATTCCGACGTGTTCGAGACTGTTGACAAGGATATCACCGATAACCAATACTGGTGCAAGTATGGTCCTGCCAGACTTGTCTCAACTGAGGATCTGTTGAGGGATTGGAACCGCTCACCTCAGGGCCACTATCATGCGCACGTATCTTGGACGGTAGCAGCCCAGCTTGATGACTTTAATGTCGATTGGTCAACCCGTACACATACTGCGAAACATAGCGGACTTACGGCTGGGATGCTTTCAAAGACCATTGATGGCGGGTACCGGATGTTCCGTCACTGTCTCGGATTCCTCGAGTGTGCAAATCCTGATTGTGCTCGGGTGATTCGTGCTTACTCAACTCAAGCCCTAATCGCCAAACAGGTGGGCAACTTATGCAAGTGTAGTCATCCCACAGACCCCGAAAAGCAGTTCTCCCTCACCCATGTTCCTTGTCCCAATCGATCCACAATTATCAAGTATGCCGGCGGTATCTGGTACTGCAACGGTGAAGCACACGATCATGACCGTATCCCCCGTTCACTCCATCTATCCAGAAAACAGAAACAGCAGCTTCATAATTTAGTGAACGCCAATCCTGGTGCCCCACCTGCAGCACTTCGCGCTGGAAAGACAGTCTCCGGCGAGTCATCCCTTGACGTCAGTGATCGGCTTGGTAACTCAAAGGCTGCACGATATGAGATTGACAAAATCCGACCCCCTCGACCTGCCTCAGGAGATGATTTTATCGCACGATACGTTCAGTTTGTCCGGGACCATCCAAATGTCATCATTCTCAATACTCTACCCGACGGTGATCCTGTCGTGATCTCGATTCAGACTCCATTCATGGCCGATCAGCTGGCCCGTGCCTCCAAAAATGAAGATGGTTTCAGTGGACTCATCTCGGATGTGGCTCAGAAATGGTTTGCTTCCCGACAGTCATGTTTAATCACCACATCAGTATTCTCGCCTGTGCTTTCGGTTTGGGTCCCTGCAGTCTATTCATATGCTAATGGGGAGTCCGAGTCCTACTACAAATGCCACTTTCTTGCTGTATTTCGCTCGCTTCGTACAGTCAAGCAGAGCAGGGGCAAAGTTGTTACAGATACAGATCTTATAGGGGTGAGTGTAATTCCTAAACAACAAATTCACTTCGTTCTAACCTGATTTAAAAGGTGATGGACTTCAGTCAAGCAGAGCAGAACGGAAAGCGGGCTGCATTCATACAGTTCTGGCTTGAGGATTCGAATGATACTCGCACCCAGGAAGAACTTAAAGCGGCTTATGGGACAATTCCCCGAGGCTGCCATCAACACTTTCGGAGTGCTGTGACCCGTGTTATGAAGTTCCTTGCAGTGGATCGGAATACACGCCGTGAGGTCATCGAGGACCGCCAGGATGAATTCAAAAAACTTACCCACCAGCTCTTGAGACAGACAACCACTCAGGGGTTTCTCTCAGTCTCAAGATCAATTAAGGAGCGCTTCCCTCGGTCAAAGCCATGGATGGAGTGGTGGGAACGCCCCGATCGGGTCAATATGCTCGTTGTCCCTGATGGTGACATTCGCTCTACGGTACCGGACTCGACTAATGCACAAGAGTCAGCACACGCTGCAATGTATACGAAACATGGGAAGGATCATGAGGTTCTTACAGGTATGAAGAAGCTTCTGTTGATCTCAGACGAGTTCGAAAGATTGTGGATGCTGGAATCGGGTGCGTACCTGTCTTCTCTATCTGTCCAAAGAATACTATGTAATTGATGCTCTCGATTTCTAGTTGGTGCACTTGGAGAGGGAAAAACAGACTTGGAACGGCGCCAGGAGACAAAAGAGAAGTACGGTCAGACCAAGAAAAGCCGCACCACAGCTGCAATCAATGAAAGAGAGAAACGACGACGACTTCCTGTGTCAGATGCCCGTCCGCCGGATACAATTCGGGCCTTACTCAGTCACTCAGGCAGCAAGCGCAAAGAAAGGTTGCCGGAGAAGCCTTCTACGGCGCAAAAGAAGGTATTGTGGTGTTTCAAATTCTAATCTTCATGACTGATTTGTTTTGTATAGCATAAACAAACATGCTCAGACGCCGAATCGTCGTCTGAGAGTGATACAGTACGTACCTATCCAACTAATGGACGAATCACTGATTTTAATCACCTACTCAGCCCCTCTTGGATGCACAACACAAGTCACTTAAATCACCCTCCAAACGGCATTCTGCTGCTACTTTCGCGACACCCATACGAAAGGACCGCTATCGGACTTCACTGAACTTGGTTTCCTCGCCTATACGTCCGGTCAAGTCACCTCTGGTCAAACATATACGTTCAGGCCACAAGCTAGGGCCTGGTGATGTTGCTTCATCACCCAAGAAAGTCACATTCAACGATGTCATTGGACATACTATTCCCTCCCGGTCTACCACTGTTGTGTCGAACTCTAACGGAAGCACCCAAACCGACTATAACATGGAAACTCAGCCAAACGGAGACACATGGTTATTCATTACTGCCGGAATAAAACAGCTCATCGGCTACAAGTGGGGTCGTAACTCATGTTGGCTTGACACTCCACTGGAATGCCTCTTCTGGACAACAGCCCGGACCGCAAAGTCGATCGAGAACATTGTCACAATGGAAGGCGGGTCAGACCTTGGCTTTACGACTATCTTTCACACTATCAATGCTCGAAAGCTCAAGCTCTTGAGCAATACCGCCGACGAGATGATGGCACGCGAGCTATCCTCCACCAAGCAAGCCCTCCGAGAGTATCTCGTTTTGGAACACAACGGTCATCCAAAGAATTGGACGAACTTTAGTACACTGGAAAGGGAGGACAATGATCTCGGATGGCTTGCTGCTGCCCTCGAATACATCCCTCATAATCTTTCGGACCAACCACTCTCGCCGGCTCAAATCGCACTACAACATCACTTCTGTATATGGGTTCTTCGGTACAGGTTTTGCTCGAGAGGTGAGCCTGTACCAGACAACCAGGGCTCACAACCATGGGGACACTACTCTATTCACTCTGTTTCCCGTGAATACCCAATCCCTAACCTCTACATTCGCGATCACCAGCGCTACAGGGGCGATTTCCAAAGATATCTCAGTGCTCGGATGGAGGTTGGCGGCGTTGGAAAACCAATTGCCTGTTGGCGATCGGTTGACGGGAATGTGATGTGTACTGGGAGTGATGGCGACTCCCAGGCCTTCGAGCCCATTGTTTCTCTTCCACAGATTCTCATTGCCCGCGTGGATACCGATGATACAACCGCTCCTGGTTCCAAATCTACAATATGGAATTTCCCACATCTTGTCTATCCATATGGCACAAACACAGCTGCAAAGAACGCTGGAGTGGTCTATGAGCTCACTGCGCGCTCATTTTATGATGGAGGTCATTACATTGGACGGTTCACTGCCGTCACCAGTACTGCTACACGACGAAGGGCGGTTTTTACCTACGATGGTATGTGCAACGAGGGTTTTAGCATCCGGGAAGCGAAGGGAGGTGTCACAAAGCTGCTAGGGGGCTCTTCAGTCGAGAATCTCCCTCCTGACTACCACACATCAGCCGTCTTCTATGTTCTACAGGGGGGGAGATCTGCTCAGGACTGGGTTTGGAAGCGTCAAGCGGAAGCTCTGAAGTCCATGGTGGGGATAGACGTTGGTGACTCCGCTCCAAAGGCACGAACGGTCGAACCGTTCTTCCGAAAGCAAGGGTACCAGGAAGTTTCTCCAAGCGAACAGTTTTGGCTGTCTCCTGAGCAGGTCACCGCAAGGGAAGCTCACAATCGAAAGCGGGAGTACGAGGCACCCGATGGTGAGTCTAGTTTTTTAATACTACTCCTTTGATGAGACTCAAAAGAGCCTCAAGTTCACAGCACGACCGACAACAGCAACTTGAATGATCAGGCTATTGATCAGTGCGATATGGACAGACCAGTTACATCCCCAACACCATCGGATAATGGTGACATGTCGTTGATCTCAATGGATCAGCCTCCATCCTCGTCATCCCGCGAGTCTGCCGTGCATTTTCAATGTCGATGTGGTGACACTGAAGATGGAGACCGCCAAAGGATCAAACAAAAAATCATCCAATGCGAGGCATCTGGATGTGAGACGTGGCATCACGTTGCATGTCAACTGGGAGGCGAACGGGAGATTCCAAGTACGTTTTATTGCCATATGTGCAATGGAGATCTGCCGGGGTACATGGGCAATGGATGGAAACGTAAATTCCTCGATCGATTGTGAGTCGAACCCTCGGCTTTAAATGACTACTCACGTATGACTTGATGTAGACAGGAGAGCGTAGATCATGGAACGATCTACTTGATAAAAGATATCAAGTCCCGGTTACAGTACGCTCTCTGCTCACGTCTACTGATCCGACCCGTGCCTGATTGATTTGTGCAGACGAGGAATTATGGTTCTAGTGCATGATGGTCTCTTTCACTACCCAGCCCGTTTGATTGAGCCAGTCTCGCGTACTTACTGGCGTGTCAAGTTCTGGAGAGGTAACGTTCCAGGACCCGGGACAGTTCACGAACCAGGCAAATATACCGAAGTTCATCTCCAAACAATTGTCGATGCCTTATCCAACAACATCAAAGGGCGGAGGGGTATCCGAGTGAGTTGTTCTGCACTTTCAAAACTTCACTTTCTGAGATATCTTTAGATTGGCCGGTTTATGACGACTCGAGAGAGTAACGAACTCGAGAACAAGCGCGAGTATCCGTTGCCAACGGAGTCCCAAAGATATACGGCTGAAATTCACCGCATACTGAGTCCACACACAGAGGCTCTGCACAGGTTGATATTTAGGCCGGAGGAATGCGATCCCTCCGACTATCCAAGTTTGCAATATCAAAAAGAGCGCAAAACCCGCATTGTACCCTTAACTGGTGGATTACCTCCGACCACCAGATCCCAAATTATGAACTGGATGTACAATGTCGTACCCGGTCTCAAGGAGCCAAACAATCACACCTGGGTGACCGATGGGGGCCTTCAAGAAGCTCTTATGCGGTTCATAGCGCATCGAGATCACAACGAGTTTGGTAATCTCGAGGCCTGTCCAAAGGAGGATCGCAAAAGGGATGAGTTTATCCGAGCCAGGGCATGGGAAAGACTCGATCGGTACACTGGACTCACGCAGGACGGACGACCACAGCCCGCAGTTGAAGATGTCGATCGCCAAGCACTGATTCTGCTTGAAGATGCCATGTTCTCACCCAATCTCAATCCCGGTCCAGCGGGGAATCAGCAATGGGGACTTGATGTCGGGATTCATCAGGATAATTGGGATCCCTATTCCTACTTTCCCGATCCCCAAGGAAAAGTGCACCATGTTTGGGAGAATGATGAGGTACGCGACGTACGCCCAAACATCACTACTCATGAGTGTCATTCTAACAATCTTCCAGGTTGGGAAGAAGTATAGGGAAGACCGTTATACTCTCACATGGTTTGAGAAGAACGAGAAAGAACAGAATGAAAAGTCCCGAAATGACAGTGCAGAGGTTCAGCAGAGAACTCGACCACGAGCAAGACCTGGATACAAGGCAAAGTCGTCATAAGATCAATCGGAAAGTCCAATCTGTTGTTACAAACAGCAGTATTAGATTATTAGATATATATTGGGTAGTCTGGTTCTCTAATATGTGTTAGCAATCCATGAGTCGGCGTGTTCACATAATACATAAGTATCGAAGATTTCTTATAGGTACTGTACGAATTGGTTGCGACCTCTACTTCGAGGCGTTGAGTTCTAAGGACGGATTACAATGTTAGCACAATTGAATCCTACGGTACTGTAGTTAGAGGAAACATATCTAAGTTGCAACGCTGAAATGGCGGTCACAAATGGCTAAAGATAGTGGGAGTGAGTGACACCGGTGGGTAGTGTTAACGCCGGTGGGAAATATCAGTGTGGGGTAAAGTGTGTGATGCTAGCCGCTGTGTAAGGATTCGCCGTTTGCAGACAAAGAAGTTGCTGCAATGCTCCCATTGCCCCTTGAAGACTCCCGCCTCGTCACGTACCTCAAGTTTGTATTAGCGTTCCGAGTAGCGTACATGGCCTTTCAGGTAGCGTACGTGACCCTCCAAGTAGCGTACGTGACCCTCCAAGTAGCGTACGTGACCCTCCAAGTAGCGTACGTGACCCTTCAGGTAGCGTGCGTGACCCTCCGAGTAGCGTACATGACCTTCCAAGTAGCGTACGTGACCCTCCGAGTAGCGTACGTAGCGTTCATTGTAGCGTACGTGTAGCGTACCTGACGTACAAAGTAGCGTACCTACCGTTCTGAGTAGCGTACATAGCAATCATAGTAGCGTATATTGCATAATCAGTAACATGGATAGTTGGTGTACTTATGAAGTAGATTAGTATGTCTGGCATCTGAATTAGTGTAGTATATACCCACATTGCGCTCACTGTCGCTGTGCTTGCGAGGTAGAATGATTCGGTGTTTCCCGGGGCTCAAAATTTCTATTCCAT
>JANHQD010001281.1:0-32043 GCA_024721195.1 Marasmius sp. AFHP31
CGTTGGGAAGCTCGGAACCCATCCACTCCTTTCAAACCTCCCAGGTTACACAAACTTCCCATACCGACCGGTCGCGAACCTACTCAAGAGTATTACAATCTCCCGTCCATTCTCGATTCACTTCCTTCGGATCTCTTTACGCGCAGTCCATCCGGGCAAATTCTCCATGATCTTCACGACGGCCAGCGACTCGAGCTATCTTCCGTCATCCTACAGATCCTGCACACCCCAGGACATACGACAGACTCCATCTGCATCTATTTCCCGGACGACCGAGCGCTTTATACCGCCGATACCGTCCTCGGCCAAGGGACCGCCGTCTTCGAAGAGCTGGGTCCGTACATAAGCAGCCTCCGGAAGATGAAGGACTACAACAGCTCTCCCTCCGGAGGAGCTTACGATACGTTGTACCCTGGACACGGCCCAGTTGTCCCTGATGGTGTGCAACTCATAGAGACCTATATTAAACATCGCCTTGAGCGAGAGGCACAGATCTTGAAGGTTCTGCAGTCGCCTCCCCCTTCTCCTTCTGAAGATGAACCGGACGATAACCTTTCGCCTAATTGGACAACTTGGACGATCGTGAAGGACATTTATGCTGCATACCCAGAGTCACTGTGGCTGCCAGCTTGTAGGAGCGTGGACTTGCATATGGGCAAACTCGAGCAAGAGGGGGTGATTAAGAAGCTGGGCGGAGATGGGATTCATGCCAAGTGGGGATTCAACGCCAGATTGTAGGTAAGGTATGGGAAACGATGTGATTCCAGGCGGGCATCTATCATTTTCTGTCAAGTTTGAAGGGTTTAGAAGCATCAATATCTCTGTAAACATTAGTTGTGTTATCTTGGAGGATAGGATATGTATTGTAATATGAAGAAACTAGAGCAGCTCGAGTTGGGATGCACAAAGCGCTGGAAATCTGACCGGTGATTTCGGTACCCGGGAGATCGCGCTCTTAGTAGAGTCTTAGACTTTTGCTTGCGACCACCATGTACACATCCTCTCGCAAGCTCAACAACAAAACGTCAAACATTTCATTTCCTCGTTCCTATTTCGTATACTTCTCCGCTCAGAGCGTCATGCAGGAACAATCTCCATCATTTGAAGAAGAATCAACTTTTGTTGGACAGAAATCTACATGACCGTATGGTCGCATTACGCTTTCCCCGAGAATCCCATCGAATCAATACTTAAAGGATGCAGTAGCATCAAGAAGTGCCAGTCTAATCATGGCTTCTCTATCCTCTTCCTTTGTCTCCCAGCTCGGCGCTCTTCTCTCCCAAGACGCGAAAGTTCTCACCGATTCCAACCACGACGAATTCAAGGAACTTCTTCGACGATGGAGTGATATCGACAAGCAAATCCCAGGTGCTATTGTGCTAGTTGCGACTGAAGAGGATGTGGTCAAAACGGTGAGTGAATGAACCATGTTTCCTACCGGCAATGATTGAGGAGAACGAATGTTCTCTCGATAGGTAAAGCTTGCCGTGGAGTCTCAAGTTCCTTTCGTTCCAAAGTCTGGTGGACATAGTTTTTGGTCTACGATCGGGAGTTCGGGAATAATCATCGATCTGAGTGCCTTCAAGGGCATAGCGATTGATCAAGAAGCGAAAACGATCACAGTTACAGGAGGGACACCTATAAAAGAAGTGAACGATGCTGCGTTTGAGCAAGGACTTTGCGTTCGTATGTCGCCCTTCAGTCATTTTATGACGCCCAAATTTTGACACGAATCCTTGTAGCACTTGGAACAGCAAACACTGCTGGTGTAATCCCCCAGGCCATCGGTGGGGGTCTCAGCGCCCTCGCCACTTTGTGCGGCTACACCTCCGACAACATTCTCTCTGCCCGCATCGTCACCGTCAGCGGCGAACTCGTCGACGTATCTAACGAATCCCACCCCGACCTACTCTACGCAATCCGCGGTGCTGGCCAATTCTTCGGTGTCGTCACCTCACTTACCCTTCGAGCCCATCCACTATCCGTTCTTCGAACACCCGACGCTACCCTCTACACCGGTACCATCGTATTCCCCATCTCCCGTCTCGACGATGTCATCGAAGCCTTCGTCCCCATGGTCACCAACGAATCCAACCCCTGGGCAGGACTCATGCTGATCGGTGCCCCTCCACCCGCATTCCAAACCGTCATCATGATCCTTCCCATCTACTTCGGCCCCCAAGAAGAAGCGGAAAAGTTTTTAGAGCCCCTTCGTGCCCTCCAACCCGTCATGTTCGACGGTAAAAACGTCTTGTACACCCGTGCTAACGATGCGGTGGACGCGTTTTGTGTCAAGGACGGGTTCAAACGGTTCGCCGGTGCGGGGATGAGTCTAGATCATTTCAGAGATCGTGCCAAGGTCGTGTTTCCCAAAATTGCAGAGTTGTTTGAGGAGCTCAAGAAGGTGGCGCCTGATGCTGGAGCGACTGCTTATGCGTTGGAATGGAACGCGTATAGCTCTCCGCATAAGAAGGAAACGGAGATTAAGGAAGAGGAGACGGCGTTTGCTCATAAGGATGCGAAGGCTTGGCTGTAAGTTTTTGGTTGATCGCATGATTCTCACATGGCTTACGAGTGGAACAGGGAGCTCTTGTCGTGGTACACCGATCCTGCGTCTCATTCTGAGGTTTCGCGGATTGAGCAACAGGCGCTTGCATTGGTTCGGGAAGGCCAACCTGACGACCATGTCTCGACATATCAGAATTGGACTCGTACCGACCCTATCGAGATTCGTTACAGAGGGAAGCAACGACTGGAGAAGTTGAAAGCGTTGAAAAAACAGTGGGATCCGAATGGTGTATTCACCAGGGAACTTCTGTGATCGCAGCTAGTTGGCCGTAGTGTAGTGAGTACGTCACCCTATTTTCTTGTAACAATCGACACCAGACGTGCGAAATTCCAAATCGTTTCGAGTTTGAAAGGAGCATCTAAGGGCATAGTGTAATTGTTACCAACCCTCTCTCTAGAAACGGGTAGCAACCCGCTGAAACGATCGGGACATTGGAAAATCATGCACATGCACGTATAAGAGGCGGGATTTTCTGAGGCATGTTCTTTACCCAGCCTTTGGCACCCCACGATCCTTTACGCTTACACTAATACCAACCGCAATGCGTCTCCTGTCTTTACTCTGCGTCCTCTCTATATCTACTCCGTATGTCCTCGGCGCGGCGCGGCTCCACCGAAGGCATTGGACAGTCAAGAAAGTCGTATACAACAGCGAGTGCAAGGACATGGAGAGGTAAGCCTTCCTCCTCTGATAGATTTGAGTCTCACCAGATTGTTTACTTCTACTACGGTAGCTGCTTCGCTGGGTCCCATCCGGTGTATCAGCCCCCAGCTCAACAGGATCAACCTACTTCCCCTCCTTCCGACAACAATAACAACGGTGGCGGCGTCGGTTCGACTGGCGATGCTAACAAGGACCTGTATCTGAAGTTGCACAATGACATCCGTGGTCAACATGGTGCGGGACCTCTCCAGTGGAACAACACCCTCGAGACGGCCGCGCAGAAATGGGCGAACGGATGTGTCTTTGAGCATTCCCGTGGTGCTATTGGACCGTTCGGAGGTATCTATGATATCTTTCTTAGTGTCTTTCTCGCTCTAAACCTGAACCCACACTTCTCAGAGAATCTCTCGACCGGTACAGGAGACTTTGGCATTGATGCCGCCGTGAAGTTGTGGACCGACGAAGCTGGTAGGTCTAATTGTTCTCTTTGAATGAAGGGTTTCCTCTCAATCTTTCTCCCGTAGGCGACTATAATCCTTCCAACCCTCAGTACTCCCACTTCACTCAGATGGTCTGGAAAGAAAGCACCCAGGTCGGGTGTGCCGTTGCGACTGGTTGCAACGGAATCTTCGACGGCAGTTATGGGGTGAGTTCTTGAACACGGACTCGTACGCCACTGTGGATGCTCAACAAATGCGATGACTTATAGCCTGCAAAACTTTACGTCTGTGAATATTATCCTGCCGGAAATGTTATTGGCGATTTCCAGTAAGTTATCAAAAGGCGTGTTGGTCGAGTGAGCGACTGACGATCATCGTACAGATCGAACGTCCAGGTGTAATGCCTCGCGGAATCCCTGGCTGGTCAATGATTTATATACCCCTTCGTGTTTGTAGCCATACATCCGGAATGTATCCGTCATCAACACAGATATCCAGCCCCTCGTGTTGAACGTACTAAGAGTCATCGGCAAAACCTCATTGTTAGCTCCAACGTACCAAGAGTCGTGGTTGAGTGGGTTTATCCCCTCGCCACTAGCTGAGAACTCGGACATCACATTGTACGCGACCTCAAACCGTCGACGTTGGGATTTCAGATTCCTTGCAAACGATATTTAGAGGCCTTGAGAGAAATTCCATGATTAATACATATGTACATTTCGGACAAAAAGAGTCTAGTCTAGTAGAAGGCATAATTCACCCCCTTCCAAATCTTTCAAGCCGCCTCAAGCTGCGCAATAAGTGCTTGCGCCTCCGCACGAGGTCGAACGTCACATTCGAATGGCACTGGCTCACTATGGAACGAGTTAGTTGATATCGCGAAAAAGAACTCAAAGCTCGACAGGCACCCACCTAGTTAGCCCCTCAATGAACTCCAGTTTCGGAATCTTAGGGTTTCCCATTTCGTCTTTCTTTGGAACAAGTTCAACCGTAGCGACTATGCACGCTATCGCGTTCCAAACGTTGAGGTCTGCAAAGTAACGGCCCGGACAGATTCTGAAGACGATGTCATGTATTCACGATCAGCAGCATCGTGGATGCAGCGGAGGGTCAGACTGACCGTCGGCCAAAGCCCCAAGCAGGGAACCGTGGCTCTCCCCGACCCTCGGGAGCGGGGAGGAAACGCGTTGGTTCGAATTCGAAAGGGTTTGAGTACACCTTTGAGTCGATACTCATGCCGCTAACAAGCATCTACGATGAACGTCTGGATCCGGCAGAAGACGATAGGAGTACTCACTACATGTTCGGGATGACGACAGACCCTTTGGGGATGAACATTCCTTTGTAGACGTCGTCTTCGATGGTGGCATGGGGTATGCCTGGTAAGTGACCGAAAGTCAGCCAAAGGATTGGGCTCGGCATGGGTTATTGCACATACCGAATGGACCAGGAGGGTGCCAACTACGTAGCGATTAATGATCATGTTGCTCAGCGAGCGGGATAGAGGTTTCGGATACGCACCGGAAAATCTCTTGAAGGATACAATCGATGTATGGTAACGAGTCCCGGTCGTCCAGCGTAGGTAGTCGGTCACGGCCAACGACGGACACAATTTCTTCGTACGCCCGTTTCTGGCATTCAGGATACCGGAGCATGGCCAAAAAGAACATAAGCAGAGTAATGTAGCTCTGTCAAACTGTGAGCAAAAGGCTAGGCCGCGAGGGAGGTCAAACCCACCGTATCAGTCGCTGCAGAGAAGATCTGCGCGGTAGCTCCCTTGATGTCTTCAATTTCAACAGCCTCTGGACCAGTTGCATCATGGTCTAGTCCCTCAAGGTTACTAGATATGAAGGACTTGTCAAAAGTCTTTGTTTTCTGAGTTGTCGCAGAAACATCAACAATTAAAGGGTCGAGTCAAAAGGCACGATATCTCACCATTGCCTCTTGAACATGTTGAACCGGGGCCTCATACAGCTTGCGTATCCATTTGGACTGGGCGCGCGCCACATTTCCGTAGTGGGTACCAGGAAACCATGAAGGCATATGGCGCACTGCAAAGGGTGAGACTCTTACTTCCCAGCACAGAGGTTTGTTCCGTACTCACACCATGGGAAGAAGTCAATTGGAGTGTTCCCCGCTGGTCCACAGGTGCTCAATGCAACGTGAAGGTTGTCCATCAATTCAATGTATTCGTCATTGTCGGACTCGAGTTTATGACCGAAGGTGAGCCGCATTATAGATGAGAGCGTAAACCTGTCTCGAAAATTCAGACTCGTCTAGTGCACTCTCAAAACTGAAACTCGACCCACCTGCGAATAGCTTTCGTGAATCCACCAAAATCTGGGTGAACGAGATTTTTGACCAGAGTTTGGGCCTCAACAGCGATCGCAGGATCGTATGAAAGCGCCTCCTTGCGGCTCAAATGCCGTTGCATCATCTTGCGATGCTTGAGCATTTCCTTTCCATACTGCATGAAACTCAAGCCTCGTATCCATCCCATGCTAAAGAATGTCAGGAGGTGATCGCCACGAAAGAAACTTCACGCACAGCTCGAAGATAACAAAGCGTGGCCTGCAACTGTAATTGCTACTTCTGTTGTCCAGTAGTGCTTGTGCCACCTCTGCACTTCCCAAAACGATGATATTTCTTCCCAAGACATTCAGGTACATCACATCCCCTGATGATACTGATCAGCTCAAGCTGAACGCGGCGGAATCAAATGGAATAACTCGCCATATTCTTTTGCCCATTCATGAAAAGTCTCCGCTGGTCTTTCGGACGGCATAACACGCAGGTGGCCAATGAAAGGATCTGCGCGAGGACCGGGAGGCAAAGAGGAGCTTCCCCGTCGATTCTTCACGAACCATAGTACGACAATCGATAAAGCGCAGCCTGTAACTGTAAGAGCGAGCTCTGTCGTCGATAGTGTACCAGCGTCCATTCTGGTGCGGTTTACTTGTCATGAGAGCACGTATCGGATATGTGAAGACGTACCTATTCGGAGCTTCTGTGTGCGAAGGATTCAAAGTCTAATACTGATGGACGTCGATGTTAGTACTTGAACAACCCCTGGTCCGGAATCGGTGTCAAGTTGAGGTGCGGGCGACGTGCGAGCCAAGTGACGAGCGATGCGATGATTAGAGGATGAGTGGGGCTACGCTCGACACCAGTGTGTAAAAGAGAAGAGATAATTGGAGTAGACGAACTTACAGAGCTCATATACTGTCAGCTACGTGCGTGTAGAGTCCCGTGAACTGCAAACCAGAAAAGTAACTGAAAAGGGTATGGACGCTTCCCCCCGCCTACCACAACAAAAGGGTTTTAGTTTATAGTGTCCTTTGTTTCAAAGACTAGTAAGGTAGTGCGGGCATGCATTCAGGCTCCAAGAACCAGTGAGCCGGCATCATATCGAGCGGGAATGAGGACGGGCGTCAGGGAACAAAGTCTAAGTGTGTAATCACCATTATGTATGCATTTCTCTCGTCCAATTCGATCAAACGATGTAGTTTCGGGGGAAAGCCTTCCTGAGGGTAGCAGCTCGGGCATACTGCAATTAGAGGGGGTGATGGCTAAGCTTTCCGCATACGCCACCGGGAGGCTTTGTCATCCATATATATATGGCGGCCATGCGGAAAGCCTAAAGGGCGCAACCGGTAAGGTTGCTAGAGAGCACGTTTCAAGACTAAGAGATATCATACACTCACCTCAGTCAAATGTCGATTCCGTTGTTTAGCTCTGTTGAGCAGAGCATTATCCCTACTCAAATAGGGTACAGGTACATGGGATCCGCCGGGCCTACCGCTGGCCAGCTGGTGATTGTTCGTGCTACAATCTCTGAAGGTGCTCAACGCCTAAGAGCCATTTTCAAGCGTATCCCCGCACCATTACATGGGCACAGGGTTTCCCAATACGACTCAATCTAACCCTCCGATATCCTCTTGATATTGTGAGGAAAATGCGTTGAATCAGTGATCCGTCTCGGTAATTGACTCGGAATGAGGGAAACAATTCTCAGATCTTCTCTTTATAACGTCAATCGTTGATTTCGTGGAACGGCCTATTCTAAGAATATTTTTGAGTTTGGCACTACTAAACTAGGGTGGGCACCGCTCCACGTCTGAAGGATTTCGATGAGAACGCAACAGTTAGGTCGAATATACGCACATAGTGGTGTCCCAGACTGCCGCCTAACCTTGGTATCTGGCCCGTTCTGACGTGTAATGCAGATTTTTGCGTGTTGTGTGGAGAAAGAAACCTTCATGGTGGGGTGAAGGTAACGGACGGTACTGGCGGTTTTGGGCTCAGCGGAAAAGTACAAAGAATGGCGCATGCTCGAACGCGAATCATGCCAAATGGTCATTCGCCGTTCTAGCGAAATGCACGAAACCAATGGATCGAATATGGCGGATACTATGGCTCTCCAGCATAAGAAGGTTGTAGTCCAGAATCCAACAAGTTAGGCACATCAAGCAGCGAGAAGACTCATCACTGAGCATATGATAAGCTCAAAAGCGAGCCCTTTTGAGGATGTCGATGAACATTGTGAACGTTTGAACGAAGAGAGACAATTCTGGTCGTGGGAATTCTGATCCCTGGTCCCAAAATGATCGTGGGACGTTCTGTATATATATGGAAGGACTCTACGATAACAGTGCACCAGAAACGTTTGAACCACGGTGAGAGAAAAACCCGAGGTTTGAGTCGATTATTACGAGGACAAAAAGAAGACGCAGTCCTTGACGCTCGTCGCTAGGGCATTTCCATTGGCAAAAGTCAAGATCAAAGGACAATATTAGATATTTGAATACTGCTGGGGCGCGTTGGGGGGGCTTTGTGGCCAGAATTTCATGACTAGCAAGTACAAGTAGTATAGTACAAGGCATGACTCAAGGCTCACTTCCAATTCCTTCACGTCGCCTCCGAAATCTGCGCGGTAAGTCCTCGTGCCTCTACGCGAGGTCGAACGTCACATTCGAAGGGCACTGGTTCACTTTGAATTTGTGAGGAGCGAGTTGATACAACGGAAACCCAACAGCTCGAGTGAAAGCCCACCTTATCAATCCCTCGATGAAATCCAGCTTCGGAATCTGAGGATTTCCATCTCGTCGCTCTTTGGAACAATCTTCACTGTAGCGATCATACACGCTATCGCATTCCAGATGTTGAGTTCAGCGAAGTAGCGACCCGGACATATTCTAAAGCCATGTGTGTATCCATTGTCAGCATCGTAGATAAAGCTGACAGTCGTCGTACTAACCGTCGCCCAAACCCCCAAGCAGGAAATTGTGGCTCTCCCCGGCCTTCCGGGGCGGGCAGGAAGCGCGTGGGTTCAAATTCGGAACGGTTTGAGTACACCCTCGAGTCGACACTCATGCCGCTGACAAGCGCCCATGATGAACGTCTGGGTTTAGACAATAAGATAGCGGGACTTACTACATGTTCGGGATCACAACAGACCCTTTTGGAATGAACATTCCTTCGTAAATATCGTCTTCGATAGTACGATGCGGGATGCCTAGTGATAGGTGACTATAAGACAGGAAAGATCGGGTCTAGCGTGGAGTGTTGTACATACCGAATGGACCGGGAGGATGCCAACTATACGACGACTTCAGTGATGTTGCTCAACGAACGAGGTTTTGAATTCTCACCGGAGAATCTCTTGGAGTACACATTCGAGGTATGGTAGCGAGTCGCGGTCATCCAGGTTGGGTAGCCGACCATGGCCCACGACAGATGAGATCCCCTCGTACGCTCGTTTTTGACATTCTGGATAGTGGAGCATGGCCAAAAAGAACACAAGCAGAGTAAGTGAGCAAAGGGCTGGGATGGGGGGGGGAGGGGGGGGAGGTCAAGCCCACCGTATCGGTCGCCGCAGAGAAGATCTGCGCGGTAGCTCCCTTAATGTCCTCGATTTCGACCGCCTCTGGCCCATCTACATCATCCAGCTCCTCAAGAACACTTGATATAAAGGACTTCTTGAAGCTCTTTGTGGTCTGAAAACGACACGGAAACACTACCTATCAAAAACGATCTAGTTATAATGCATGACGCCGCACCATTTCTTCTTGAACATACCGGACCGGATCTTCATGTAGCTTGCGTATCCATATGGACTCTGAGCGGGCCACATTCCCATAGTGTGTACCGGGGAACCACGATGGCATGTAACGCACTGTGAGTGATGAGATATCCAGCCAGTATCATCATCATTGATTTGCTCTGTACTCACACCACGGAAAGAAGTCGACTGGGGTGTTTCACGGTGGCCCACAGCTGAACAGGATGCGTTGAAGGTTTTCGATCATCTCAAGGTACTCGTCGCCATCGGACTGGAGCCTATGACCGAAAGTAAGCCACTATAATTGAGAGAGTGTATCTATTGCGTAAATTCAACATTGTTTCGCAACCTTGTGAGCATGAAGACCCGAAACTTGCGGACGCACCTGCGTAGAGCATGCATGAATCCACCGAATCTATGTCAACGAGATTTTTGACCAAGATTTGCGCCTCTTCGACGATAACAGGATTGTACGAAAGCATCTCCGTGCGGCTCAAATGCTGTTGCATTATCTTGCGATGCTTGAAGAACCGTTTGCCATACTGCATAAATGCTGAGGGTCGTTTCCATCCCATGCTGCAGAATGACTGTTCAGCTGAGGGCCATCATCACAGGACAGGTTTTAAATACGCACAGTTCGAAGATGACAAAACGTGGCCTGCAGCTATAGGTGCTACTTCTGCTGCCTAGTAGTGCTTGCGCTACCTCGGCACTTCCGAGAACGATGACATCTCTTCCCAAGACATTCAGGTGCATCACATCCCCTGATGATACTGATTAGCTCAAGCTGAACGCGGCGGAATCGAATGGAATAACTTGCCATATTCTTTTGCCCATTCATGGAAAGTCTCCGCTGGTCTTTCGGATGGCATAACACGCAGGTGACCAATAAATGGATCTGCGCGAGGACCAGGAGGTAAAGAGGACCTTCCCCCGTAGATTCCTCACGAACCATAGAATGAAAAGCGATAGCGTGCAAGTTGCTGCAAACGCGAACTGCGTCGTCGACGTTATAGTGTCCATTCTGGAGTTCTACTTGTATGAGATATAGCACACGCCAAATGTGTAAAGAAGTTGCATGCGAAGGAGGTCTGACGGTGCAGAGACGATGGTGAACTTCAACCAGCCCAGGAATATATATAGGTAGCTTGGACGGTGAGTCCCCTTCCTTCTGCAGCCGTTCAGTGCCAGTCGTCATCGGTTTACCCATGGCGCGCTATTGTCGACAGAATGGTCTTGGGGGGCTAGGCTTCATAAGTGCAGTGTTCCGGGTGTATTATGCGGTAGCTGAAGCTGAGGTTTTGACTGTATGGGTCAATGTACGAAAGAATCGTTCCTCAACGCGATTAGTCCATCATCCGATATTCTCCTGAAAGGGTGATGAAAATGCATATCGGAGGCGCCTCGCCGCGGACTGGGTTTCGGCGCAATTCTTCTCGTGACATTAACAGAGTCAACTACGTCGCTTTGATCCTTCAGGTTTGGTGCCTATTGATAACGTTTTGAATGACCAGGAATCTCAAGTGATTCGATTATCGCTCTATGTGTAGAGTATGCAACGCGTCATTCAGGCGAACATTGCCAGATATTGCCTGTAGTACGCACCTAAGGTTCCAGTCTACCGCCTAATCTCAGGATCCTGTCCTTTCTAACGTGTAGTGCACCATTTGGCGTATAAGGATGAAGAAAAACAAGACATGGCGAAGGTAACACACAGAAGTGGCGGGTATGGTGCCGGTGAAAAGAAAGGAAGGACAGTGGACGCTCGAAGGCGGATCAAGCAATTGAAAATCACGAACCCGAATACTGGACACAACAGCGCTCAAAGTCAAACATAAAGATGGACAGATGTGACTGTACGGTGGGTATAACGAGCCTAGTTCGAGGATGAACGGAGAGACAAGAGATTCTCGTCATGGGAATTTCCAGGACATAACGACGAGCGCCAAAAATTGATCGTGGGATTATCTGTAGTAGCTTTATGGGAGAACTCCATCCAAAATGCATCATGCACTCCATGATCATCTCGACTATCAGTGTCACCAAACAAGCACGGTGAGAGCGGACCCAGGGTTCAAATCTACCGTCCTGAAGACAAGCTCAGTACATGCAACTTCCGACGCTTGTCTCTGGTACATCTGCATTGGCAAAAAGTCCTCAAGATCAAAGAGAGGGCGAGATCGGAGAGATTACATGCATCAGATGTCCCGGTTGAAGCTAGTTTCCTAGGGTCAAAGCGGTTCAAAAGAGCGCTAAACTATTTTGTCGACTCAACATCACTGATATGGGAGTTGGAAGTATCATACGACACCGAGTGGTTCAATTCTCGGGATGCCCAACCCTATTTACGGACTTAGTTAGGATACATGGACCATATGCTTTCCATCATCACATCTATGATACTCCTACGGGGGGTAAGTCGCCTTTTTGTGTAGTATATGAGGGACTCGGTTCTACGTGGGTTTACATACCTTCTGCCTCTCGTTTGCCTCTCAACCCCTTTTCAAGTTGATTCCAGGTAAGCCAGTCTTACACTGCAGCCATCTATCTTGAACATCGTCCCGGAGACATGTGGTGATAGCTTGGATAAGCACCGCAGGTCTCTACTTGATATGCTGGTTTGTTGAGTACTATAGACCCCGGGTCCCGGAGTTCGAGCTGCAAGCGACTCTACGCATCCTAGTACATCGTACTAACCCTTCGTTGGTTACTGTAGGTTTCCTGACTATCACCTCTATCATGTCTTTCGACACTCGCGAGGACCCTGGCGATCTCTGGTTCGAGCAAGCCACGTTCGTTTCAACCCACCTATCGTCGGTCGGCTACGGTTCGTTTTGCAAGCTATGTCAAGACCTGCACTCCCATTGACATGTAGATCGTTTGTGACAGGAATACATGTCGCAGTTTTCTTTACAGTCACCTACTTCCTCCTCAAGAAGAAAATGCAGTACAAGCTATTCTGGCTACTTTTCAATGGATTCCTTTTTGCGTTCGGTACCATCAGCTTAGCATGTAGTATCTACTACAACGAGAACGCTTGGGTCAACCAAAGGGAGTATCCGGGCGGCCCTTTAGCATACTTGTTTGAGCAACAAGCGCTCCCTACACAAACTCTTGGGAACACCGCTGCAATTTTGGCGTCGTTCTTTGCTGATGGCTTGATGGTAAGTCCTATCTAGTCGTCGCGCTCCCATCGCGAGGCTCACCCATTGTGCTCGCAGCTACAACGAGTCGCCATCCTATACAATTGGAACTGGTGGGTTATCGTTCCACCGGGATTATTTTACATCGTGTGTGTCAGTACGTGGCTTTCAGACCAGTCTCAATGGAATCAAAGTCCTTATACCTACTCCGAAAGTTTTGTCGATCCTCACGACCATCCAGCTCGCTCTCCCCGATCAGACGAACTGGACCCCTCTTTCCCTCCCAGTCTGGATTGTACTTATGATCTTACCAATGTGGCTCACCGCACTCATCGTCGGGAAGATATTATACCATCGCCATGAACTGACCAAGCTCATGGGTGCAGAAGCCGCCAAAGTATACACCGGTGTAGCAGCTGTGGTCATCGAGAGTGCTCTACCGTTCACTGTCATTTCGATCATCCTTCTCGGCCTCTTCGGTGATAACAACGTTGCGCAGAATTTGTTTGTGTCACTTATGGTGCAAATCGAGGTATGTTCCTTGAGCTACGAAGTCAATCAAGTTGGTCTCATCCTGCTTCTTTCTAGTGCATTGCCCCCGAGATGATTGTGTTGCGCGTCATCCTCGGTCATGCCTGGACCAGTCAGACGCTCAAGCCTAAGGAGGGCTTAGACATCAACAACGGGGAGACTAGTAGGAGGAGGACATTTACGCCTATGGCGTTCGCAGAACCGTCCACGATTTCTGTGGCCGATAGTTCCACCCAGATGGAGAGGTCAAAGTCCCGGTTGGAGGGAAGTGTACATCACCAGGAGGAAAAAGAAAACTCGGGTGGCATTGATATTGTCTAACGTTTGAATAAGGTATGGCCGCAGCTGTCTCTGACGGCAGTCGCGTCGAACCTGACTCTGAATATTCCTGAACGAAGACTTCAGGCCTCAGGGGTTGCTGTTATTGTAAAATCTTATTTACACGTCGTGTCGTTAAACCCTAATTTGTTGGTCGTGACTCGTGTACGTCAATCCATCATTTCGTATCGAAGATTCAAAGATATTTACATCGTCCATAGTCCATGGGTAGCAACGAGAACCAAGCCTCTCAAGTAGAGAATTGGTAGAGCTCACTTCCCGGAGTCGTACCACAAGGAATGAGGTTGAGATCGTCTGATGGCGGACGGCCGACCTGAAGGCAGAGACTGGTGTCTGACGCCATCTTCACCTTGCAATCAGTGGCGATAGGAGTCCTAGGAGCCGCATCGTTAGCACCGCTCGCACAGGTCTGGCACTCGATGGTGAAGATTTGACGACTACAAGGTACATTGCATCAATATAGAACGAGAATGAACGAGCGGATCGAGCTTACGCGTCAGGGCCGTTCGTTGCAGCACCCATAGTAAGGGAGTCGCCGGGGTTGCGAGTGAGTACTTGGTTGTTGTTGGCGATGTCCCTGAGGGGAGTTTCAGTCAGCCTGAGAAGGACAGATATCGGATCGTATGGCACACAAACCTGAAAACGTAGCCGGAGATTGGCTGCCCAGTCGACTCGATATGCCAGAAGGGATTGGGGGATCCGTGACCGCGACCGTCGGGGGTTACAAAGCCGTTGGCTCCCAGGATGCTGATTCCAGCTTCCCCGAAGTTGGGCGAGCATGTCGCACGAGCAACAGGGTTGGCCAGCGCACCACCAAAGAGGCTGGATGCAACGACGCAGAGCGCGAGGAAAGAGCTTGAAGAAGGCATGACGAGAGAAACTGGGCTAGGCTGCGTGGAGAAGATACACCGAACAGATGTAGATCCAGCTCCTCGAGATGCTCTTTATATACCCTAAATCCGGCAGAAAAGGGCCAGACGCCCATCGGGAAAACATGGCCAAGGGAGGTACCTGCCTTCTATTCGAGGTATACCGTGATACGCGTATGAGGCCCCTGGATTGACCTAAAGAGTAGGTAGTTCCGAAGACTTGAATTGAATGGATTGAATGTCATTCAGGGAACGAAAGACGTGAGTAGCGCGAAAACCAAGCCCACCTGGAGGAAATAAACGGCATGAGCGGAACTGAGACTGTGAAGCTGTACAAAATGGAAGGCAGTCTGTGTATAGGCGGACAATAATGTCCTAGACTTTGCGGCCCAGCGCGTGAGTAGGTAGAAGGCGATAATTAAACAATGCAATCCTCCTATTCGTGGCATGAAGTCCTGGATAGGCGTAGTTGGGCAGGCCACGTTACGAGATTTCTATTGCAGTTAAAAGATGGTAGCGTACTCGCGTCGCGGGGCAAGGCGGAGGAGCTGTGACGAGCCGGTCTGGTGTGGCCGCGTGAGAATATAAGTAGTGAATATGGGGCGGCAAGGCCTGTGCAATAGAGGGAGAGGTTCAATGCGATGAAGACTGCCCGCTACCCAGGCATCCGAGCAACGCCAAACGTCTTTGATTTCGAGCTCGAATACGTTGCCTTTAAACTTCGTAGTATAGGCGTGTCGCCCTCGTCCCAAGACAGCAAATTCTGCGTGGTAGGTTTGTTGTGGGTCCCTCGGGTTCAGACTGGTTTTTGAATAAATCGTGAATGTTGACATACCGCATCAAATTCAATATGTCTCCTACCCACCTGCAGGGACCAAGTATTCAATTGACTTCTGTCAACAACGAGATCAACCCCCGAGTTACTTCGACTTGCATAAGAAGCTTGGGGTCGTTTCATGATAGGAGTGAGGATTATATTGTGTTCCATTGTCTCCCGCGAAGGTAAGGGGCAGAACTGGAGGGTTGAGACGTTGTGGCGAGGTTGCGGACCTGATCTTCTAACTCATATTGATGAAGAGTAGCCATGATAGATGATAACGCCGAGCCAATGCTAATGAGAGACTATACATATTCAGAAATTGAGTCAGAATTCAGTGGAAGAGTGGTTGTGGTCCTTTGAACATACCTATGTGTACGGACCGCCGCCGTTCGCTACGCAATAGTGTTGTTCCGTTCTACGTCTGAATCAGACCCTGTTGAGGCCCCAGCATCTGGAGCTTGAAGTTGGGTACTCTTGACGGCGTACTAGCAAATGTGCGGATTCCGTACCACATCTAGATCGTGAAATCGGTGCGACTCCAAGACGGTCTGGAATGTACGGTAAGTTGACTGTTGCCATGGTGGCCCACGACCGAGTTCTAATGAGAGATAGGATAGCAGAGTTGGCGGATGAGTGACCTGAAAACCCAACTCCGGCCGTTCGTACACCGAAGGAGTGTGAAGGTGATGGTCCAGATTCAAGGAAATTCAGAGAGAAAGATTTGGTTGACATGTTGTTCGTTCCGAGCCGGCCCGTCGGCCCGCCTTGTCAGCTGCAGTCCAAGTCTTAAAATCAACGTCCATCGTCCTTTAAATTTGTGCGTTTGTCAAGATATTTTTGGGATATCCAGATGATTTGCATGTGAGTCTTATTCTCTTCACAACATGCTCATGACTAACCATCCTCACTCCCATGACAAGCCTGCTCCTCACTCATCAGCCAACCGGATGCCAACTCTGAACCGAGAGAGCGACCCGGCGCAACGCTCTGCAGAAATTCGCCAGTTCTTTCGCCCAGTTCCCAACAAGGCCCTCATTTCCCAATTTCTACGTGATACCGATCTGGAACTGGATGTATGCTAGGAAATCCACAGGCTGCAGACATCTATATACGCCATAGAAAGCAGACGCGACCGCCCGAGAAAAACGGCAGAGCTATACAAAAATCTGCTATCGCCGATTCACGTCATGCCATCCGAGATTCTGGCGATCATCTTCAAATTTCACTGCGAGACGGACGTGATAAAACCATGGGAATTGCCTGCAGCACTGGGGCTCACCAGGATTTGTGGTCGTTGGCGCGACATTGCTCTCTCGACCCCCAGTATATGGTCCTTCATTTGGCTTGACTTTAGCGACTGGCAGTACGGGTTCCACAAACTGCATCAGCTCACAGATTATTACGGATCGAAATCCCAAAACTCGCCTCTCACACTCACACTCACAGTCGCTCCTGCTCACGATTTCGACTTTGGTTCAGATGACACGGACACCATGTTCTAGCCCCACTCATCCGGCAATGTGAACGTTGGAAGGATGTGTCGCTCTTAATCTCCCCATACACTTTCCCCTCAGCTCTATTTCAGCCTATCCGAAACCATCTCCCTCTTCTGACAACTCTCCCCTCAACCTGCCACGATGAACTCAAGTCCTGGCAAGACGTTCCCCTCGCCTTGTTCGACAACTGTTCCTCCTTGAGCTCACTCCGCATAGACGATACATTCGCTCTCAAGAATACGGAAGTTCTACAGCGAGACCAAGTCAAGACATTGCGGATAAACGTTTCTTGCGACACTCATGCATGCTCTCTATCACCTCGAGACCGAGCAGTCGAGACTCTGGACTTGTTTCCTTCCGGCGGCAAGTACGTGTGCGACGGCAACCACTGTGACCATGTCGTCGCCGGCCATGTGGAATCCCTGCGTATCCTCGGCGTCTCCGGACAGTGTGATGTCGATGACGCTCTGCGGCATACCACGCTCAGCAACTTGTCAGCTCTTACGATTGTTGGGGATTGGGTGATCGAACCACCGAGCTGGACAGGAACCCTCATTCAGGACTTCGTCCTCCGTTCAGGCTGTACCATTACCTATCTACACCTTCAATCGCTCCTAATCGATGATCTACAGGTGCTTTCCCTCTTGACATCGCTTCCAACAGTTAAGTCGCTTTGCATAGTCGAGATGGTAATCCACGACGAAAATCGTATTGTCACTAAGACCTTGTTGGACGGGTTGACTGTCAGTGGACCACTGAATGCCCCATCGCTGCCCCTCTTACCTCACCTTACGGAAATGAAGTTGATGGTGCACGCACAGAATCTCCCATCCGAGACTCTCCTCGGGGTATTATCGTCCCGCTGGGCTCCGGACCCAATACAAGCGACAGAGCTTGGAGTGAACTCTCTGTCGTTCGTGGCGATCACTGTCTTCTCGAATACAACACCACCAGAGAGGCTTTTGGACTGTTTGCAGTGTTTCAAGGCAGCCGGGATGAAACTCGTTATCACGTATGCAGAGCTGAGGGATATCATAGACAATGATTTATTGGGGCTTGTGCCACTAGATGGAGTAGTGGGGTAGGCTTGAAGAAACAGCAATCGTAAAAACAGTTCGGCATGTAATCTGTAAAGAAACATCATTAGTCAGCGAAGCCTTTTCTTTGGACCCATCACCACCTACACGTGCACTCGCGTTTGCCAACTCACGAAGCCTTACAGCCATCACTTCCACTAGGGTCAGCTCTGCAAGCATGCGAAAGGGAGTTTGTAGGGGTTTGTACTGGCGGCATTACGACAGGGATTTGATATGTACGGATTGACGGACCACGTCCCGAGATATCGACATGAGGACCTTTACCCAGAGGTCAGTAGGTTGTCGCTCATGTTTCCCTCGCATACTCATTACTAGCCAGAGTAATGGAAGGACTCGCAAATCGCTTCTTATTCGATCTGAAGCTTCTGTCGAAGAAGCCCATCGCCTCAAATCACTTTACGCCTCCCAAATCACCCTACTTATTGGCCTCGAGACAGAATTTATATCTCCTCTCGACCTCGAACGTCTAGAAGACCTCTTGAAGCATTACCATGGCCGAATCGAATACATAGTCGGATCCGTGCATCATGTCGACAGGATTCCAATCGATTTCGACTTTCCGACATACGAGAAGGCTCTTCGCGTACACGAGTCAGGCCGCACAGAACATGAGCGAACTGAAAGCTTCTTATGCAGTCACTTCGAGCCCCAATTCACCCTTCTGAAAAGGTTTCAACCAGACATCGTTGGACACGTCGATCTATGCTGCCTATACACACCTTCTCTACGCTTATCGACATTCACGCGGGCTTGGGACATGTTGAGGCGGAACGTCAAATATGCTATAGAGTACGGTGGATTGTTTGAGGTGAACGCAGCTGCTTTTCGGAAGAATCGGAGTACAGCATATCCAGGGGAGGTTTGCAGGTACGTTACCCAAACTCCCATTCGAGGCGCATGTCTGACGCCTGGATAGATAATTGTGGCTGAAGGAGGAAGATTCGCGTTATCTGACGACAGTCACGGACCTCACGCAGTCGGACTCAATCATGACCGAATGGCGGACTACTTGAAAGCGAAAGCGCAGAATATCACAGAGACCTGGCACCTCTAGCGAGCGCAAACCACTGGCCATGATGGGAGGAGTTCAAAAGCGGTAACATTTGCGGGCGACTGGAGGGATCATGTATTTCGGAAAAAATAAATAATAATAAACGGAAGGAACGAGCTTTCAAAACGCCAGATTCAATATTTACTTATTGTCTGGTACGGGCACTGACGGATTCCCAGAACCTAGGGCGAACGTCGGTGAAAAGGCCGGTCAATAAACGGATGACCAACTCACCTGCATCTTTCAAGTAAATTTTGATTCGTCTCTACCGCACGAATGTCGGGTTGATCGTCTGCTGTCTTGTTGAACACCATCTCGTCGCTTGCCATATTGTATAGATCCCACTGCGGCGTGATATTCGAGGGGTCTACTTTGACGTTCGGATCGAGAGAAATGGCAAAGGAAACGAAAGATTGTGCGAAGGCGTTGATAAAGTCAGTGTTGTTGAAGATCTCAGCGTCGGGAATAAGTTGAGCTACCACGCCAGCGGACCTGTTAAACTTTCTGATAAGCAAGGTAGGTACTTAGCGCGCTGGGTGCTTTACTCACGCAGGGAAAGTATAGAGTAGATCCAGGCCGTGGAGGGCTGGCGGGATAGCAAACTCCCCCTGACAAGTCAAAATTTAGCGACAGTGAAACGGACCTGGACGTGGTTGCGACTGACCACGTAGGTACGGTCCTCTAACGCGTTCGCGAAGAAGTATGTAGGACAAGCAAAGATAGCTATGGGAGACTCGTCAGTTGCGATTCAATGCAGACGAGTAGTCGGGACGAACAATCTCCCATGATGAGGTTTGCCTGAGTCAAGTCCGAACCCAGGTCAGCATAGAGCTCCGTGACCCGTGCTGCATCTTGCGGCGTGAGTTTCGGGAACAGCTCAGTTGCATATTGGCTAGCATTCAATGGCGGCGCGGTTTGATTCACAAAGATAACTCCTTCGTTCGTGTTGTGGACAATGAGGAAGGCATCCTATGATATCATCGGGAAGCTGATTAGTCGGAACGTTGCGGAAAGAAAGAACTTAAAGACACTGTACCCCGTTGACTTTCCCCTCCTTCAGAGCTCGTGTGGGTCTCTGCTTGATGAAGGTACCATCAACGACAGGAACAAGGGCAAACGTGCCGAAGAATGCATTGATATTGATCTTCTCGTTCGCTGCTCCGATTATACCTGCATCTGCCTCCCGGAGACATTTCAGGGTGTCCTGAGAAGATGTACAACTGCAAAACAATCAGCGAGGGAAATTTTCTGATGGTGTCTATGATACTGACTTGACCGCCTCGACGACCTGGTCATACAAGGCCTGATTATACTCATCTCAGCTACGACGGACGGAGAGGACAAAAGTTGTAGCGTTTCATACCTGAGGGATGGTGTCGTTGTAGGCGTATTGCGAGGGCAAGAATGTCGAACTTGCAATGGCACCTCGGAATAGTTGGGGGCTAGTCTGGCCATCCTCCGCGACAACTTGTTGAAGCACGGAACCCGCACCTACGATGAGGCACATATCAGCAACAAAATTCATTCAGAAGTCGTCAGTCAATGTTTTCACAAACCTGCAGATTCGCCCCAGATTGTTACCTGCTCTGGGTCGCCACCAAACTTCGAGATCTAAAAGAGGACATTATGAGCGCCGTGCAGAGAATATGAACTGAGACGTACGTGTTTGTTGACCCAGCGAAGGGCGAAGTTCTGATCCACTCCAAGAGCAATGTGAGTCGTGGAATCGTCATCGAAAGCTCGAATAACATACATAGTCCGGTATTCAACGTCCCATTAGCGTGAACTTCGTTACCAGCGAGGAACCCTGGAACAGGTCAACCTACAAAGCACTTCCGAAAAGACTGAAAACGCACCAAAGACACCTAGTCGGTACTGAATGGTCACGACCACTACCCCGCCTTTTGACTGGGAAATGAGGTCGGCTCCCTCGAATCCAGATGTGTTTCCGGCGATGTACCTGACAGGGCCGACGGTCGGTCAAATCCGAATAAATTATGCACCATACTGACGTACCCTCCACCATGAATCCAAACGATGACTGGTAAGTTCTCGGCAGGTGTTGAGTCTCCGGGGTAAAAGACGCTGTGGCGTGAACTCGTTTGGCGATTCAAGGTTCTCGAGTCAGTGTCTGAACACGTACTTGAGGAAGAGGCAATCCTCGCTGGTGCCCGAGGGTTCGCGCTTAGTCAAGGTCTGGCCCTCGCCTGAAGGGAAGGGATTCATGGGATTGGTGCCAAAGGGTGCTTGGTAGCATTGCGGCGGCTCAGTATCAGCCTGCTGTACGTCCGTCACATTCGGCGGAGGAGTAGGAGCCCGCCAACGTAGGTCGCCTGTCTGATGGTTAAGAAACCACAGTCGTAGTGATAGCTAAGTACACGTACCGACTGGAGCAGCAGCATAACGAATTCCCAAGAAACCCGTCACATTTGTGGTGCCATTGAACGCGCCTTGGTACTTCGCATACCCCAGATCGGCGGTTGGCGCATCCTCGGTCTGCGCGCAGACAAAGTTGGATAGTTGAAGTAGAGCTAAGAGCGTGAGTTTCCACATCGCGCGCTTGGGAATGATCTCGTGTGGACTCACCTCATTATAAGGGCAATCGCCATCCCCTTGGTCCGGTTAATGCGACCTTGCGGCATCTCCGGAGGTGTTAGTGGATCCAACCAGCGGTAGCAAGGTGGCGCTTATTTCAGCATTTGGAATCGAGAGCCTGGAAGGGAGATTCCAAATTGCGAGCATCATTCTGGACGGCAACCACGGAGTCAGGGCTGATGTTAGCATTGCGGCCCCGAATGGTAGCCATCCCAGGACGGGCGGGATTTCAGCAACTTGATGTTCGTTATTCTTGACTCACAAGTAAGTATTTGGATACGGCGCGAGGAACAACATTCGAATATGACGTTCAAATCGTTCGAATGACGGGCATGAGCTTGCTGATCGCTGATTTCATATATCGATAACTGGTATAGGTGACGGTGAATGAGACCGGCCGGTGCTGCATCATCACCTCGAAGTCCGTGATGTCCGTATGAAGCCTAGTCTGCATTATACATAATCTCTTGAGGCTCTTGAGGAAAGCACGGGTGACCATGTGGGCCCCCGGCGAGTTGTAATCCTGAGGATGCTGGAGTCGGGCGAGGAGTAGGACCTTCCGTTGTCGGCATACCAGACGTCGACATCGCGGGCAAAGGTTCTGCCAAATCGGTTGGAATGAATCAGACAACGTCAAACTTAGAAGAGTGCACATAGAGCAAACCTTGTCTAACCTGATGAATCGATTCGAATTGGTCAGAGGCCGGTGAATGTAGTGATATCCGAGGTGACGAGTGAAATCGGTTGAGGTTGGGTTGAATGACATTGGAGTATGTATTCGTGATAGTCGTATTACCATGAGTATGGAAGACAGCTAGCGTCAACACATAGAGGCTGAGATCGCGACAACCATTGTGCACGAGTGGAGACTGACCGTTTCCACTGTCCAGCTCTCTCGATTGCTGCCATCTCGTCTTCAGGGATGATCGATGATCGTGGAGAGTCGTGGTAGCAAACGTCCCTGTACAGTGTAATTGTGAATTGAATCGCGCTTCACGTACTAATGCAAGTTCAACCATGTAAAAGATCGATTCCTCGCCTTGGAGAAGGACACTCCGTTCACCTCAGTACGCTTCTCGGATTGATTTTGAATGATTTTTATCGACCGGTGTAGTTATGCTGTCCTCCCTCGATGTAGTCAAAGTTGTCAAAGTCCCGTCGCCAAAGGAATCAGACAACAAGTCCCATGTAGGTGTGGGGTACTGAGGGAAGGTGGTGACAGATGATAGATTGTATCCGATCTTGTGCGACATAACTTCTTTCAGTGAACAAAGTGTCCGTTCTGGACACTCGCCACACCATGCCTAGTATCTGACAGTAATTCATGGCCTTGACAACAACAACAGAGACTGGATATTATTGTTACTCACTGACTACTCCTTTCATCCCAGTCCTTCGACTCAAATTGTTCTAACTTGAGTTTATCCGGAGAAATTTTCGTCATGTCAAAAGTAAGGGACTGCGCGCTATGTGTTCGACACTCTCGACTCAGACGAAGAGGATTCAGCGACGATTGATAGACATGAATCGGCCTATGATAGTGGTACCAGTTCAAGGTGTGCCTACACTGCGGGCGTCAATTCAACAAGTACAACGTATAAACCTGGCTCTCACCATCATCATCCATGTCGTTTGTTCACCTTCCTCCCGAAATATGGCTCAGAATCAGCGAGTCTCTACCTCGATCCGACGCTGCACGGCTATGCCTTGCCAATCATCAGTTCCTCTCCCTCATTCGACCACTCATATACCATCACGTTTCCCTCTACCAGATTGACCGCACCTATGACCCCAATGAAACAGATCCATGCGACGCAATACCAAATCCCATCGATGCTACATTGTCTTTACTTGCCCGCGACAGTGATCTAGCGCAAAGGGTATCTGGGCTGTCATTGCATGCGCCTTCATGGCATTGGGAGCCGTATCACAACCTTGGAGTCAAATCCTTGATCAATCTGGACGCGATGCGGAACATGATTAATCTCCGCAGACTGGAACTATCAGGACCTATATTCCATCTCGGCAATATATGGATTGATGAATGGGAAGTTGAGGAAGTGAAGGAGTCTTCAGTTGCGTTTTGTGAGATATTACATGGGATAGGGCTAGACGAGCTGGTTGTCCATCATTCGAGTGACAGGACTTCACCAAAATCTGGGATTGGGTTCTCTTTGGAGCAGTTTGCTGGGTTTAAAGGTTTGAAAAAGGTTGGCTGGAGGAGTCATCTACGTAAGTTTCTATCCCTCGATTAACTGCGGGAGATGCCGACGAGTCTCCTCAAATTTGAACAGGACTTGATCTCGCAGAAGGCCTACACTCATTACTATCTACTTCCCGCACAACACTGGAAACACTCGATGTTTGCATTGGCCGCTACACTTCTTCAGTCCAATCAGCCGTATTCACCCTCCACTTCCCTCGCCTAAGATGCCTAACCTTCCAGCGCTTTCCTTCCCTGCTACACCCCCGGTCCACAATGGGCCTCTCACAGAATTACATCAACTTTGTTCTATCTCATAACACCCTGACTCACCTCGACCTAGGAGATTGGCGTCGAATTAAGAGCGATGAGGGCTTTTCCCTCTCGAAGTATGAGGACAACCTCAGACGTCGCCCGGATGCATTCCCGAGGCTGGAGTCGTTCAGTGGGGACATTGGGTCGCTTCAAAGTATGGTCCGAACTGGTTTGAGGTGCCTCTCTGAAACTGGGAGTCTAAAGAAGCTAGTGTTGGGTCCAATCAGAACTGATGAACAGGAGCAGATTGAGGCCGTGATCGCCGTCGGTGGGGTGTGTACGCTCTTGAGAGAGAGTCGGGTGGAGACATTCAGGCTGTATTTTGGGACAGTTGGTTCTGAGGAATTGGCATTCAGAGGTGACAGTCCTGGGATGGAAGAGAACGGGAGTGTTAGTGATCCGGATGTGGTCCGGTTCGTAGAAGGTTTCAAGGCGCATTTTCCAAGTAGGGCTGATGTGCAGGCTGGAACTGATCTTGGGAAGGATCCCGAGGAAATATTCGTTGAGGTCCGTATTCCGAGATGATAGGAACGTATGCACTGGCGGTGGCCGGGGTTGGTAAGTTGATTTCGGAGGAAGAGGAGCTGGCACATTGGTACTTACAGACGCGAGTTTGGGACTTTCCCACATCGACGAATTCTGGGAAGTGAATTTACGTCGTTTTTCCTTCAGGCGTCCTACCCTCCCGCGCGAGTTTGGATTGCCCTTCGCAGCCCAGTCCCATACAGAGTCGCTGGGAGACACGGAGTCTGAATAAAATGAATACGTTTTCATCTCGTCACTGACGAGTTCACGCGCACGATTGATATCCCTGTAGGCCCACCCTCCCTAATAATTCTATCCACGCGCTACGACTATCGATTTCTGTGGCGTCGAGTTTTTGGATTGCTCGGCAGTGATAATCTACAGAGTTGGGCTCATGTAAAGGCGGTGAGTCCTACAAATGCATCTTCGCTCGGGCGTAGTTCGAGTGGACTCTCGTCCGTGGTTCCTCCCAGAGCCATTCTCATTCTCGATATACCAGGAAGAATCAAGACCACTGTCCACAGTGAGAGAATTTTGAAGGTAGTCAAGCTTGCGAGTGATTAGAGAAATCGCGTATCAACAGTAAACAAAACGTGTCCTCCCATTGGGCTTTTGGAGGGCTACGTCCGATCTCATTGTCCGGTACGGGCACTCATGGATGCCCAGGAAATATTGAAAAGGTTGGTCAAAGGCCAGTTAGAAAGCGAAGAACCAACTCGCCTGCACCTCGCCAGTAAATCCTGATTCGTTTCAGCCAGTCGGACGAACGTCAGGGAGATTATCCACCGTCTTATTGAAAACCATCTTGTCGGTAGAGGTACCATGTAAATCCCACTGCAGTGTGACTTTCCGAAAGCATCGAACTTGGCATTCGGATCGAGAGAAATGGCAAAAACAAAGGAGATTGAATACGTTGTGGAGTACGGTCGACTATTCGAGGTGAACGCAGCTGCATTTAGGAAGAAATGGGAGACAGCATATCCACGGGAGGAAGTTCTGCAGGTGCGTTGCCCAAACTCCGATTTGAGACGCGTTTCTGACAACTGAATAGATGATAGTAGCTGAAGGAGGAAGATTCGCGTACTTTGGAAGGATAACAATGGTGAACAAAAAGCGTCCTCGTGACGGGCTTCTACAATGTTCAGTGTCTACTTATTGTGCGGTACGGGCATTCAAGGAGTGCCAGAAGCTATGCAACATCTCGGTCAAAATGCCACTCAACAAACGAACGACCGACTCACCTGCATCTCGCCAACAGATCCTTTTTCGTCTCGATCGGACGAATGTCGGGCAGGTCGTCTTCTGTCTTGTTGAACACAATCTCGTTGGTAGAGAGATCGTACAGATCCCACTGCGGTGTGATGCTCGAGGGGTCTACTTTGATGTTCGGATCGAGAGAAATGGCAAAAGAAGCGAAAGATTGTGCGAAAGCGTCGATAAAATCAGTGTTGTTGAATGTGATAGGAGTTCCAAGGAGGGTTCCAGGGTTCAAGGTGACGAGGCTGTTATCTGTTGAGATAGGGCGTGTAGGACAGTGGAGGGATTTTACTTACGAAGGCCAATAGTAGGAGGAATCCTGGCCATGAAGGGCCGGTGGGATAGCGAACTCCGCCTGGAAAGTCAGAGAAGAATCGAAGGTAGATAAGTGTGAGTGTAGAATTGGGTGGACCGAACGTCATTGGACCGGACCTTGTATGTATGGTTACGGAACGCGTCCGCGAGGAAGTATGTCGGGCAAATGAAGATAGCTTTGGACGAATCTGAGCCGAATTCCTGATGGAGACAAGTAGTCGGGACAGACCTTCTCCTATGATGAGGTTTTCCTGAGTCACACCCGATCCTAAGTCCGCATAGAGCTCTGCCACTGCTGCAGTATCTTCTGGTGTGAGCTTTGGGAAGAGTTTGGCAGCATATTGGTTCGCATCCAATGGCGGTGCAGTTTGATTGACGAAAAGAGGTCCTTCATTTGTGTTGTGAACAGCGAGGAGGGTGTTCTATAATACCGCCGGCCAGAATCTGGTTAGGATGAACTTGATATAAACAGAGAAGTCTCGAACATACTCCATTAACTTTGCCCTCCTTCAAAGCCTGCGTAGCCCGCTGCCTAATGAAGGTGCCGTCGACGACGGGAACAGTGACGAACGTGCCGGTGAGGACGTCGGGATTGACGATCTGATTGGCTGATTGTAATGCGCTCGTATCTGACTCTCGGAGACAGCTCAATGTGTCCTGAGACGATGTACAGCTACAGGAGAGGTTCAGTGAGAGGAAAGACCTGACGAGTTGGACAACTCTGGCTTGACTGCATCGACGACCCGGTCGTACAAGGTCTAATTTGGTTCGTTTCAGCGACGGTTGATAAACGAGACGATAATAGTGATATTTTATACCTGAGGGATGGTATCATTGTAGTCATATTGAGGTGGCAAGAACGTCGAGCTTGCTATGGCACCTCGGAATAGTTGAGGGCTAGTCTGGCCATCCTCGGCAATGATATGTTGAAGCACAGAGCCCGCACCTGGGACGAGGATGATATCAATCAGTAAACACATTCAAAAGCCAACGGTAGATGATTTCGAACCGGCAGATTCGCCCCAGATTGTTACCTGCTCTGGGTCACCACCAAACTTCGAGATCTGAGGGAAGCATGATCAGCTTCGCGCGTGCACATAGAGAACGAGACTTACATGTTTGTTAACCCAGCGAAGAGCGAAATTTTGGTCGACTTCGACGATAGACGTCAGAATTGTGGAACGATCATCGCAGCTCGAGAAACATACGGAGTCCAGCATTCAATGCCCCATCCGCGTGCACTTCTTTACCAGCGAGGAATCCTGGCGTTCGCAGGGGTCAATCCAAGGACAACTCCGAAAAGACTGGAAAGCCCACCAAAGACACCCAGTCGGTATTGAATAGTCACAACGACCACTCCGCCGTTCGATTGAGAAATGAGGTCGGCGCCGTGGAAACCGAAGGCGCTTCCAAGGACGTAACTGGTATGGTGAACTGTCAGCTGAGTTGGATGCCCGTGGTTGTTCCATCGCGACGTACCCTCCACCGTGAATCCAAACAATGACCGGCAAATTCTCAGCTGGTGCTGAGTCTCCTGGATGGTATACACTGACAGGGGGGGAGTTGTTCAGCTTGAGATCAATAATAAACCAACATTTGAACACGCACTTGAGGAACAGGCAGTCTTCGCTGCCTTCATTAGTCGCGAAATCAGCAGCCAAACCAGATTGATAACATTGCGGTGGTTCAGAATTAGCCTGCTGGATTCCCGTTGCATTTGGAGGGAGAGCGGGAGCCCGCCAACGTAGATCGCCTGTTCGACGGTCAATACCTTTTCAGAATGTGGTCGCTACAGGATATCCGTACCAACTGGAGCGGCAGCGTAACGAATTCCTGTGAAGCTCGTCACGTTTGTGGTATCGTTGAACAAGCCCTGGTACTGTATGTATCCCAGATCGACGATTGGCAAACTCTCAGTCTGCGCATTTATGACGCGAGAAAGATGAAGCAGTGCCAGAGATGCAAGTCTCCACATCGCGCTTGGGGGGAATTGGCGTTGTGGCGAGTCGCGACTCACTTCGTTACTTATGAGGTCGCCTGCACTGGCTATCAGGATCTGAGGTAACCGTGGTTCCGGAGGTCTGTCCCTGAAGATGATATTCATTCCGTCGTCGCCGAGGGAGATGACATATCCAACAGAGAGGCTGACGAAGCATCTCAACTTAATCTTGTTTTCATCCATTGACAACTCCGATGGTGGAACAACCTAATCCCACAATCGAGTTTGGCTTGATACTCACGATGCAGGATGGGGAGAGGGCGTCTGAAGATAGTCCATTGAACTCTGAGTGCATCGAGTTGCTTTCCTACAAGCTAGCTTAGGCTCCGAGGGCCTTCGGTAGGGTTGGCTACTGACACATTTTAGGCTCGTCAGTGACACCATTTCTTGTTATCTTGAATACAGCGGATGTAGCGTACCTTTCATTTCGTCCCTGTGATAGCATTCCGCGGTCAGTTTACCGAGCCTGTCCACCCTCACTCATCCAGATAAGTACTGAAAGTTTGAATCAAACAGGTCATCGTTGGCACTGAAACGATCTTGGTGATTTCATGACGCATTCACCATTGTCACATAGCCATCCTCCCGTAAGTGTGCCCACAGACTCCCAGGGACTGTACTTACAAATCAGGAGGTTAATCATCAGAAGATGAGTCAGTAGAGAGTCCGACAATTAACTCACCTGCATCTCTGCAATCCGCATCCGTCTTGAATATCATTCAACGCCGCCTGTACCAACTGCCATACGAATTCAGTGAAAGACCCCATCTCAACACTAAGGTCAAGGGATAGGAAATAGAAATGTGAGTAAGAGCACCGATTGAAGTCGGTGTTGTTGAAGATTATAGGTTCTCCAAGCCTGATTTGAGTTGTCAGAGTGGCAATGTGTCGAGGAAGGTGCAGAGGAGTATACCGTGTGTGGTGTAAGCTATTCGGTGAAGCATGGAAGGTGAATTCTATGGTCTTCGGGTCGGGGTCATCTATGAGATTGATGTCTCAGTTTGAGGGACCTTGACGAGGATAAGCATGTTCATAAAGGTTCATAAAGTATTCGAATAGCGGTCCGGTGGCCTGCATTCGTCCTCTCGCTTGATGGTTGCACGACGGCGATGGTGGGTGATGGTCGGTTGGTCGGTTGGTCGGTGTATAAGCCCAAGTTGTGGGCGCCAATTCGACATAAATCCGAGTGTGGCATTGGTCACGAGTCTCACCCTAGTCTCTCACGATCTCGCCATCGCGGCCATGTTGTTCGCTCAGTGCTTACCTTCCTCTCGAACGATGGCTCAAAGTCAGCCTATTCATACTTCGATGCGATGCTGCAACTATGCCTCTCCAATCATAAGTTGCTCTCCTTCATCCAACCGCATACCGTCGCAAACTCGACATACACCTCAATCTTGCAATACCAAAATCCTATCGATGTGATTTGAATCTCTCTCTCTTTCCCCTCTGGGGACGTTTATCTACCCTGGAAAGTATCTCAAATCTCATTGCACGCGTTTTCACGGCTTTGGGAGTGGAATCGCGACGACATGGAGTCCTTGATCAATCCAGACTCTGCGATGCGGTTGAACGCGATAAACCTTCGAAGACTGGAACCATCTGGGTTGAGACCGGGAATGAAGGAGAAATCTGCTGCGCTCTGTGAGCTATTACATGGGACGGGCTTAAAAGAACTCTTACGAAATCCCTCGGGAGTCGGGAATAATTTGTTGGGTTTGAGGAGATGTGAAGAAGGCTGGGCGGGTGACTGGTGGATGTTATCCTTCAATAAATTGCGAGACGCTGACGACTTCAAACTCAGGTCTTAGGTTCAAACCGCTCCTTACCTAATCTGGTGTCTCTAACAGAAGGAAGAAGACTCGTGCTGTCCGACGATAACCGTGGTCCTCACGCAGCCGGTCCTTATTGCAGTTGTGGGCTGTCTGAAAGCTCAAAATATTACCCAGATTGGGCATCTTCAGCGCGCTCAAGCCACAGTATGGCACAAATATATGGCACAAATACTGTATAAAAATTATTGGCGGGATTCCAGGTACGTGAGATTCGAGATTGACTTGAGAGATTTCATTCCTCAGTAGAATTTCATCGGTGAGATTTGCCTCGCGGAATAGATTTTAAGGAAATTAGAGCCGGAATACATCCCGATTCAAGTGAATTGAAGTAAGACTCAACTTGAGTTACCGACCCGAGTCGAGTTGACAGCAAAAGTCCGACTCTCGAGACAAGAAAATGCTAAGTTCGTGCCGTTTCCCACGGTCCAGTCGAACCACTATGGATCTTCACTGGAACCCTTCGTTTACTGAACTTTGCCTTGCTTCGAGGCTCTGGCCCCAGCAGCAGAGAGGTGTCAAACTGCAGGTTGTTCTATCTACCAGCCCTTATTCCAGAGCCAAGCAAATGAGAGCTGCAGCCAGTGCAAAACCAGCGGCAAACAGCCCATATGCAACTCCCCGTCTCTAGTACCAGTAGCTACGGTTCAATACTCTTTTCTTTTTATTTTCCTCGTTCCACCTCGACCTCTTTGGCTGCCTCACGCGCCGGCAAGTGCCATATCGCCCTGGGGCCTCGCCACTGCCTTCTTTATTATGGCCCATTACAATTGGACTAGACACACGCCGTTTCACCCAATCAGGGATCTACCAGAACGCTGCAGTGTGTCACTTCAGATTGCGGCCATATTTGATTCACCCCAGGTCATCACTTCTCCAAAGTTTCTCCTGCGGATTCATTGATTACGCGTGCATTATCTGACAACGTAGGCTTTTCATTTCGGACAACTTATTCACCAGCTTCAAGTTTCCTGGCTCTTCCAGTGTGCTATTGTTTGAGACAGCGCGACCTTCCCCAGGTCCCTTCAAGGTGCTGTATGCACCCCTGTGACATTATATGGCTCAGGTGAAGGTAGGTTTCTGATGGTGGTCCATCTGCATATGTCTCAATGTCAAACAACTACAAGAATGGCGTGTACTCTACATGCCACGCAACAACCTTCAAAAAAAGCAGGTCCCAATTATATCTGAGGTACTTAGCAGGAGTTGACAAGAACGAAGCATGATGGCGGTGATAAAGTCCGACCTGGTCCCATAGAGAATGCACTCAGGGCAGGAGCCCACCTCTCAATGTCGTACGCCGAGTGATTCTAACACGTTACGACCTCAACGGGATTGGGGAGGAGGGGGAATCCTCTGTATTCGTTGCGGGGGCCCCGGTGAGCTGGCACGGTGAGTTGACTACAGCCTACAGGTCCAGCCAATGCTGCAAAATATGTCATTTGAGTTTATGAGGGGAGTGTGTTGATGTAAATTGAGATTGAACGAGCAAAGAGATGAAGAACACTACAAGCGACGAGGGAGGAAAATTGCCAGCCTGTACCCCACCGGCAGTCAACCGGCAGTGGCTATGTGTGAGAACTTCGGCCCTCGGATGAGGTTCGGACAAAACGGCATGTCTGGGCTCTTGCAACGCTTGCGAGATGACTCTCCCTTCCTCCGATTTTGCGACATCCCATTCAAATCGGATTGTGATTCTCTCAAAAATCTGGGGGGCTGCGATTCAATATCCACAGGAGGCTCACCATCTAAGGGAAATCTCGCAGGCCGAACTCGAATCTCACATCACTCGAATCTTACTGGTAATTTTTATACAGTATTTGTGCCATACAAATACTGTATAAAAATTACCAGTAAGATTCGAGTGATGTGAGATTCGAGTTCGGCCTGCGAGATTTCCCTTAGATGGTGAGCCTCCTGTGG
>JANHQD010001283.1:0-24075 GCA_024721195.1 Marasmius sp. AFHP31
AGTCTGCTGCTGCTGTTCACAATGAAGGCCGCTCCTTGTAAGTCTCTCAAGACCCACAGAGTAAAGCGCTTACTACTCTCAGCCCCTGGGGAGTCTCGAGACTCGGATTGAATTCAATCCTTGAAATGCTTCCTACCCTCGACATATTGATTATCAACCTTATGTTGATCACCAGAAGAGCTAGCTGCGATAAATCCGACAGGGTGAGGTCGAGATTTTACATCAATCTTGTTTACTAAGGCTTGTAAGGGCATGGCAACTGTCCCTTCAGATGAGTGCCTACTATCCCACGACGCATGTATCCTGAGCGGAATTCTTTTTTGTGGCCAGTTATCGCGACATAGAGGGACGCATCTTGGGGTTTAGGGGGGGGGATATCCGCTGGTGCGATGTTTCTCCTCATGAAGAGTTCACGTTGACTTCCCGAGATGAACGGTAATCTAGATCGATAAAGTAGAAAATCTCGCGTGCCGTGATTTCGATCCAAACCATCAACACCTGCGCCGCTGAGTCCGCCCTTTACTGATGAGTCTTCCGATTCATTGTTCTCAAGAGTATGTTGCAAAGGCGTAGGTTGCGTTTGCAATAGTGGAAAGGGAGAAAGAATCCTCTCGGTCATTGGAGGGAAGATGTCGACAGACTAAAGATTGTCGTTTTAGGAAACGAATATTGAAGCTCAGATATGGTCTCAATAGTAGGGAGAGGACATATGTAAGATTTGGAGTGGCTTGTAAGCTTTTTTGGCTCTTCGGGTCTGGGGGATTTGTCTTCCACTTCCAAGGCGCTATAGCCAAGTGGTTACGGCGACAGATTAGAATCGATATCGTGGGGAAGCTTTCAATCTGTTCCTCTTTGAGGGCGCAGGTTCAAATCCTGCTGGCGTCGGTGAAAGGGAATTCAAGCTTTTTGTTTTTCCCCTTCAGCGTTAGACTTATGGCTGTGAGCGGTACCTAAGGAGGGTTCATGAATCTATATACTTTCTTTCTATGAATTTCCCCTCAGCTCAGATGTGGATTTGAGGCTTTACGACATTCACTCAGATTCTTCGGCGCTCGTTGAATGTAGAGAGTACAAGAATGCCTACGCGGGACTTCTGATTTTCATCCTCGCTGCACAGCCTCGTAACAGAACTGAAAGACTTGTATCCCAACGCCGGTGAGAAATAAGTGAAGGAGGTTAATTCCAAGTAGAAATGAGTCGAACAGAGGGCGTTCAAAGTCATATAAGTAGAATTCAACGGAGTGTGTACCATGAACGATGTTTCTATGTATCGCGATGTTAGGACGCTTGACTTGATTGATCAGCAAGAACTCACTTACTTTTGCGATTTAGCGCTTAGCGCTCGACTATGCTCACCACCGGCGTCTGGCTTCCTAGACATTCACACCCGCCTTAGCGGCCCGAGCAGATGAAGGTGAGAGCCTGTCAATATCTGTATTCGGATGCCTAACCTGTGCCTCGAGGTCGTCTTGTGCATTTGAACGGAGGATGTTTCGAGGTTTACGTTTCACTAACGCGCGCAAAATCACTCGAATGAACGATCTGAGGAGAGCCCATGGCCAGTAGAATGGCATGAGGAAACATCTACTCTCGTAATTGGTAGCAGCACGTGCGGGTCTGGGTGTTGGGCGGGAGTGTTGGGCCTGCGGTTTAAGTAACGGGGGTGAGTCCTGGGGGCGGGGATTGGGAGTACTGGCGTAGAAAGTACATCCGTGGTAGGTATTCGAATAAGACTCGTAGACATGTTGGCATTGGTAGTTGTGGATATAGGTGGAAGAGAAGAAGGGCTGGGTGTTTCCGTTAAATGTATTTGATCTCGGCACATAATAGTCGACGTTCATGCCTACAGCGTCCCCAGAGCAGCTGTGGTCATCGCTCTGAGCTGGAGCAATGAGTTTTACAGACGACATCAAGGCGGCGTGTTCGCGAGGGGGGAGAAGGGGTTTGGTGAGACCTGTTTAGGTTCATATAACGTACGCAACCACATCAGAGTCAGCTGATCACACCACTGTGCCATGACTTCAGACTATAATAATACTAATAGAACTCTAGAAGTCCGCCTCGTGGTTGGTTCGTGTTTTGATGAAGTTCCGTTCCCGGGTATCGGGTCGAGATCAAGTGGAGATGCGTCAGTCGAGCGCTCATAGGTGTCTTCCACCAGTTAGGTTTGGGGTTTTGTTTCAATGGCTGGTGTAAGAGAGTATTTCTTTTGTATCTAGCCACACGGGAAGTCAGGCCTAGGCAGGCCTCGGGAGGTGAAAGTGACTTACCTTTCCCTCCCGAACCCGGAATGCGGCTCGTTTGGATTGTGGGCGCCAAGATTGAGATTGAGACTTTTTCTTAGAGCGGCACGGGGCGATGACGCAGTTTCTTCGTAACCACCACCGCGACACCACGCCGACCTTTCCTCCCCTCCTTCACCTAGGCTGCCATTTCCGTTACCTTTTGACATCGACCACGAATAAGGGGGAGAGGGATGCTGAATATAGAAGAGGACTGAGAGGTGTGTCGTGTCAAGTTCCCTCGTGCTTTCTTTTCATTCGCTTTGGATCTCTGTCGGTTCCCAGGTCTCGTTTCCCTTCTGCCACAGCTCATGTTCAACCTTTGACCCCCGTATGCTATGTGGTTCTAGCCTGCTCACCGTCTCGATATCGTTCGAGTCTCCTGCTACCTTCAGCTTGACTCACGATTCTACTGTACAGGATCCCAAGCAAAACAGGGTTGGTCGGAACGTATAGCGCCAGTTTTACGGTGAGTGAACATTCTAAACTATACGAGGCAACGAAACCAAAATAATTTTACTTGCATACGAAGGGTGTGTGCTTTCTGAAACTACTGAGCGCTAACCACTAGACAGCTTCATCCGCCTGTCCGCGAGGGGTCAAACTCGGGGTAAATGAAGGTGGGGACCTATCATTCGTATTCAGGTTGTCCTCGAGATCTCGGGCATGTCGGGGGAGGGTATCACGAGCATGATGCTCTAGGCTGGGTATCGCTGCCGCACGAAGAACAACCCGAATAAACGAGTTGAGTAGAGTCCACGGCCAGTAAAATGACATCAGGAGGGAGCGTGACTGGGACATTCTGAACACTTCAGTCAGGTCATCTGACATCAACGCGCCATGATAATGAGGGACTGACCTCGAGGAGGTAAGGAGCATTTTCAGACTGTGCCTGGTTTGCAGTGATATGATCAGCAGCCCTCGCTGCTTCCCCAGCCGTGCGGGGTATTCCATTGTAAAAATGGCATCCAGCGTAATGATTTTGAACATCCTGACATTGGTTGTCCTGAATATGAATAGAGGGCGAGAAGGAGCTTGTATCGCCGTTGAGTGTGTTGGCGAAGGGGTTCGTGTTGCTGTTTGTATATGCGCCACCATGAATACGACCGGGAGTTCCTCCAGGAGTTTTGTAGTTATCACTCTGTGTAGGGGCAGCAGGCCTTCTTAAAGACATGAGGGCTTTACACTTCCTGGGGAGAGGATGGGGTACAACGCCGATTGGATATAAGACTGTATATCCAATCGGCGTTGTACCCCATCCTCTCTCATCAAAGTCATCAAAGTGTGAAAGGTGCCAAGAAAGCGTGTACCAGATCAACACACACTGTGTTTTAGGTGTGATACCGAAGATCAACTCGACAGATCTTACCGTTAGTGCTATTTGCACCAACTGAATAATGCTCCTTATGACCCGGGCGCTCGGCCTCGATCGCAGATGACTTATTTCTCATGTTTTCTCTTTGCTTTTTTCTATCCGTTAATGGTGAATCTGAGAGAGGATATCGAATGAAGGGGCGAAGGGCAGTAAAATCGCTGCTATGAGGGGCGTTGAACGAACCCTCCCTCTCGTATTGCTCTCTGGACATTGGGTGTCGGCCTGGAATTTGGACCCCTTGATCCGAGTTGCCTTGACATGCCCCGCGGCAACACTGGAATTTTGGTCCAGCCAAACACGTGTCCCATCCGTTTCCTCAATGTCTGGGTTTTAGGTTATGGTGGGGATGCTGAAAAAAGTTACATTTCAAAAAACAGAAAAACTACGACTAGGTAAATACACTTGACATATACGTTCACTATTAGGCGTGCTAAGTATTAGTGAAGACGTGAGTACAATCGATCTCAGTTAACTTACCCACTGACGCTCAGGTTGATCCGCCGGGGAGGCCGGAGCCCAAATAGGGATAGACGGAGGTACCGTATTTGGATGATCCTCGAGGTCACGGGCGTGTCGGGGAAGGATACTGCGAGGAGTCTGCTCTACGTCGGTTATCACTGTCGCACGGAGAATTATTCGAATGAAAGAGGTGAGAAGGATCCATGGCCAGTAAAGTGGTATGAGGAGAGAGCGTGGCTATGGGGAAAATATCAATCTCGCAATTCACGGAGAGGCGTTATGGAAATGACCTCGATGGTGTGAGCGGGATGTACAGGGGTCTTGTAGAACGAGTCCGCCGGGCTGGTTTGAGCGATGGGATGAATAGCTCTCGAATTTTGAGCTGCGGGGGCGTGATCTGCGCCATAGAAATTGCAATTGGTGTAGTGATTTTGGGGGTTTTGACATTGGTAGTTTTGAATATAAGTATTGGCGGCGAGGGAACTGGTGTCGCCGTTGAGTGTATTGGAGAGGGGATTGGCGTTCCTGTTTGTATATGCGCCATCACGGATACGATCGCTGGTGTCTCCAGAAGCTGGACTGGGGGCATTGTTGTGAATGGGATTAGTGAACCTTGCTGAATTCATATGGGTTGAGGGTGAAAAGACAGAAGGAAAGAGTGAGGTGAAGGCAAGAAAGAATAAGTAGGTTGGCGGAAGCATTTGACAACACCCCTTGCCGTTACCATTTTCTCCAACTGCTTCATTTTGGGGCGGTTATATTTGAGGCAGTGTTGCTCGAAAAATCCGTCATTTTCTTACCGCTGATCTGGTGTGAAAAATTGACTTGCGTCGGATTGCTCTCACTGGAGTGTGTAAACATCAACACCTAAATCTCGAGAAATAAGGCCCACGATGACTAGAAATGGTTTGTCTTGCCCTGGGAACCGTGTGTACGTTGACACGCGAGTCTGGTCCTCGGGTGATGCTGCCTGATACCGATATTTCCATATCGAAACTCACCACTGCCTCATATAACCGCACCCAAATGGGGCAAGGAGATCAATTTCGTAGAAGCAAGGGGTTCCCTTTTGCGGTCTGGCGGAGCATCACTGCAAAGACGAAAAGTCCCACAGTATGGTTAAAACTTGACGGGTTGATGGGGACGCGACGCGACGATGCTCTTGAATCTTGACCACCGCCGCGACTCATGACGACAAGCTTCGTGTTTTCCTCCTAGGGTTGTGTGATAACTACCTACTACGACTGAGATAACCATCGCCGTAATCTTACGACACATACCACCGCTTACGCCCTACAAGATGCCACATAAACAAGAAAATGGGTTGGGGAAAAGGATGGGGCTGAGAGGTGTGTTTGGGAAAATATTACTGGGAGAATCGTTGGAGCGCTATCACATGTGCGTGGTCGTCCTTTCTATTTTGGGTTTCTGATACTGATTGCTTTGACTCATAGACGAATCGAATAGATCAAACGGTCACTCGCTCGAGATGCGGTAAAGACGAAGAAAGGGAAACCGGCTAAGACAACTAAAGATGCTGATGACTCGGAATCCCCGTCCTTACCCGACAAACACACATTGAAAGCAAAAGAATTCCAGATACCCTTAATGCCTGCACTGAAACCGATGAACGACTGTTGTCCAAGTGCCGCTTCAGACGCCGCGGTTACTATCGCTCAGTAGATGTTCGCGAATCTCAAGAAATGCTTTCGGAAGCTCGTGTCAGTAGATGTAGATATGTCCCAAGTACACGACCTAAACCGCTTTGCGAGGGTGTGCCGCTGGGAGGATTGAAGATGGCAGGGGATTTTTAAATTGAGTAATGCAAGCTGAATGGAAGCGTCACCGAAGGTAACATGGCTGATTGTCGGCGTCTCAGAATTCGAATGAGATATCGCAGAGACAGGTCGGTCGTAGAAACTACGCTGACCCCAAAATGAAAGGTCCTTTGATTGATCTCCTCGACAAATGGCACTCTCAAAAGGCCTTCGAAAAATCGTGAAGCATACCACTCATACCAACCCTGATGTCTCACAAGATACACAACATATGCTAAACCATTAGTGTCCGCCTCTTTTACTGGGGTCTCCCAGCCCAATCCTAAGTCCAATGTGAATAGCCCGAAAATCTGCGATTCTCACAAAATTTTGGTGCTTGAGATGGTTCCGAGGGAGCCAGCTCGTCGTAATTCCTCAAAGTAAGCGGAGTCTCCCACTCTTCCGGTACGTCCTCAGTTCCAGCGTTATAGAGAAGAATAAGCGAGATAGGTGACAAAAGAGTAAGTAAGGTCTACATTTTACATGGGGTTTATAGTGGTCATTCTAATGAAGTCAAGTTATACGAGTGTCAAGACAGCAAAAATCACAGCGAGAATAGGAAAATCTATTTATTTGAAAAAGTGTGCTAGTAGTCAGGATGTAAGTACGATCCGATAGCTTGATATCTTGGTCACTAACCTTCTACAGCACAGCTTAGTGTTCTAGGGGAGTTGATCCGAAGCCTGATTCGGAATAGATGAAGGTGGGAATCTGTCATCCGTATTTGGATGATCCTCGAGGTCACGGGTGTGTCGAGGAAGGATATCGCGAGGGGCACGTTCTACGCCAGAGATTGCTCCCGCCCGAAGGATTACTCGAATGAACGAGCTGAGAAGAGCCCATGACCAATAAAATGGTACGAGAAGAGATCGTGGCTACACAGAAAATAATCAGTCTCAATTTGACGAAAGGCACGTGTATTATATAATCACCTCGTGTTCATGAGCGAGAATGTTTCTCGACGCGACACCTACACCAGCGGTGGTGGGGGTACTATCTCTAGCTATCGGGTGCTGAGATGAGGGGGTGTGATCTCCGCCATAGAAATTGCAATTGGTGTAGTTATTCTGTGGGCTCTGACATTGATAGTTTTGGATATGGGTATTGGCCGCGAGGGAACTTGTGTCGCCGTTGAGCGTATTGGCGAGGGGATTAGCATTCCTGTTCGTATATGCACCATTACGGATACGTTCACTGGTCTCTCGAGGAGCCGGACTGGGAGTATTGTCGTGAGTGGGAGTAGTGAACCTTGTCGAACTCATGTGGGCCGAAGGCGGAAAAACAGAAGGAAGAAGTTAGATGAGGGCAAGAAAGAATAGGTAGGTTGGCGGGCAGAAAACTTTTATAACAACCCACCACGACTGCGAATCTCGATGTTAAATTTGCATCCCAGCGTCAATTCAATGGTGTACCGCAGGTCCGAAGAAAATCTCGTAAGGGGCCGGGCAAAGTCTTGCAGCATGCTTGATGGATTGCAGCTATGAAAGAAACCCTAGGATGAAATCGCGTAACTCCAGGAAGTTGATCTGTTTATATGCCAAACAGTATCACGTGTAGGTTAATCCCAAATTGGTAGTTTCTGCAGGATCGCGGGGTACTTACGCCCGTCTACAGCCTCATATCACCTCTGGATGTTAATATTTGAGATTTTAGGTGATTCCAATGGACCGTAGGGGCTCAAAGTGTCAAATCTACGGGTTTCGTGTAGGGGCGAGGCTGAAAATAATGGGGAAAAAAAGTAACTTCGCACGTGATATTATTTGGCATGTCAACAGATCAAGTTCCTGGAGTTACGCGATTTTATCCTAGGGTTTCTTTCATAGCTGTGATAGGGGCACGATGTGATGTCACTGTTGAATATTTGAATCTTAACCACCGCCGCAACTCACAATGACCATGAGCTTTGTGTTGCCCTCCTAGGGTTGTGATAACCACAGTAGCGGCAAAGATTGATGTCCCCCCCCAAATTGGGTTCCGGCGCCGAGGGAAGTTTTGGCACTTCAACCAAGGCTCAATTGATTGGGAAAGGTATTTTTATGTCACCCCAGCAAAAATTTTGTGCAGAATGCAATGAGGAGATGTGGGAGATAGGTCAAAAACATGGTAGTACAACGCCTCCCCCCGCCTTCGGAGCCACTTTCCTTATTGGGGGGGGGACGTCAATTTTTGCCGCTACCAAGCCGCTACTGTACTATCGCCGATCCAGTGCTTCAAAAATTTTCAAGGACGACCTCGGAATGGTGCTTCCCATAGTACTTCTCCCTCCGGCTTGTGTCAGTAGGTGAATAGACATCATACCATGACTAGTCTCACAGGAGAAAGAGGTCTATCCATGGAGAGCTTGTCTGTCAATGTGCCGAGATGCGTGACTTGCAAAGAGGTAGTATTTCAAAATCTGTCACAAAGTGTCACTAGGCAGCGGCTGGGATCCGGCATGGTGACACATACCGTCAGTCTCATCATGGTGATATCAGCCATCATTTCGGCAGATGTCATGATGAGAGGACATCTCAACTGCCCAAAATTAAAACCGAGGGTTATCATCGAAAACTATCGCGAGTTTGCAAAATTTCCACCTCAAAAACACTGCCGAGGAGAGTATTTATTCATATCCTCTCAAAGTGTATACATAGACATCGAGAACTCATATACATCAACCAATCCCGAGCATTTTATCAAGGGGAATTCGAGGGGATAAAGGGACGGAGCCCTTTTTGAAACACTACATCTCTTTGATGTTAGTACCTGCTATGACCGAGACTACCACTTCCATAATCTTACGACACATACCACTGCTTATACCCTACGAGATGCCGAGTAAACACGGAAATCGTCGGTTCTTGCGTCGGTTCCAGTGCGGCAAAAATGGATGTCCCCCCATAGACTCGCGTGGCCAGTCAGGTATGGCATTTGATGGATTGATGGGCAGGAGCAACATGCCATACCGACTGGGACCAACTTGGGGCTCAGAACCGTGTCACAGAATTGTGACATTTTACTTAGTCGTTTTCGCGTTCACTCCGCCAGCAAAATTCAGATTGAGGATTGGTCTCGTCATGTTGAGCTACCAAAGTTAACATGATGACTATTTGTATCAGTATCTAACAGTGTAAAGTAAAATTAAGTAGAAATTCGAGCGAACGATAAAATAATACCATTATCTGGGTTTATGATGACTGAGAATGCGGCGCGAACGGTTGGTATGGAAAGTTCTGAGCCCTGTGATGCGAGCGTGAAGTGTCGGGGTGGGTATGAGCGCTGCGAAGTAAGTCGTGGTGCCTGGAGTGAATGGCATGATGGCCATAACCGGGGTGAGCGGCGAATTGGGTGAAATGGCCGTCTATGTGCTCGCCTTGAGTGCTGGCGTCCAATCTTGGTAGGCTATGGTGACTTTGCACGAAATAGGGTCTCGTTGGGATGCAGGGAGTTGGTGTATAGGGTGTGGCACACGAGTTTGCGAGTGGTGGCCTGGGGAGAGAGGGTGGTGTCAAATAGGGTAGGGCTGGGATGGGGTGCTGTTGTCGAGCAGGCTGGGGTGTCATGAGATTATTCAAAGGCACGGAGAAGCTATATCGAATGGGTGAGGGCGGTCGGTAGATCTGTTGCTGGTTGGAATCGGGATGGGAGACATTCTGGGCTAGACGCGAGGAATTCGAGTTAGTCGGATATGGCATGTGGGCTGGTGAACTAAACGGTTCATAAGGACGAGAAGATGGGGCTGGAATATGGTATGGCTGTGGCACATCTGGCCCTGGTCGTGCTGTATAGTGCAGTGACGAGTTTGGTGTCGGGTATGCCGATAATACACGGAAAGGGTCACGTTGGGGTGTTGAGCTGGGACCAGCTAAGGCACTTGTAGGGAATACTGGCGTTGCCGGATATGGCTGGGAGTGCAATGAAGAGTTCAAGTGAGAGACACGATGGCGAGGTACTGAGCCCGTCGTTTGCTCTTGTGATGGCCTCGTGTTCATCGCCGTGGGCATTCTCGGCGGTGGAATGTTCTGATTCGACGTTGACGATGTTTTGGCACGTTTCTGACTCGGGGTCTCGCATGTATTCAACTCTTCTTCACCTCTCTCCGATTCCTTCCTTTTCTCCCCAGCAATACTTTTCGAGTTCTCCTTGACTTTCTTCTTGAAGGGTGGAATCTGTAATGTTGATACACATTTTTCCCATAGCTCGTTCCCATACCTTTCCCACCAAATCCATTGCCCGAGGAGGTTCTTCAAATGACCGAGTGAAGATATGGGACCAATCGAGGAGAGGAGTTCGAGGTGAGCGTCGGTTAAAATCCCTTTGAATGACCACTGCGAACGTGAATGATCCCGCTTGTAGATGTTCATGCGCCATTCATGAATAGCAAGTTGTGTTGGTTTGTGTAGCTCGCCCTTCTCGGTGCCAGTTTGACGAGGCTGAGAAACGTGGGCTCCAGGTCGACAACGGTCAAGAAGTGAGGGATCGCAAATATCACAACATGTTGGTTGGGATGCGGCTGGAGCAGAGAACGGTGAGTACAATCAATAGAATGATCTGCAACAGTGCGAATAGACTTACATAGAGGTTCGTTCTTGTAGACTTTGGTTAGGATTTCACGCCGACACTTCCCTGTGAGTACAAAAGCAAGAAGATTCTCGTCTTTTGCTCGATAATCAAGTACAGGCTCCCAGCCCGCACGAGGGTGGAGGTCTGAGTCCGCACTACGTGAGCCACGTTTTACCCCCTGACTCTCTGCCACCTTCTTTCCGACGGCCTTCATGTACTCTCCTGACGTCTTTCCCTTTTCCTTCTCCTTTTCCATTACCTTTCTTGTTCTTTCCACCTCCACCTGCACCTATTTCCTCAAGCTTCTCACAATTCAATGTATATGCTGATTTTTCGACAAGAAGAACTCCGAGTCCAGTGCGTCCGCGACCCCGAGCTGCCCGGCCTGCTCTCTGGACGAAGACGGACATCGTCTCGGGGAGTTTCCATTGCACAACCACATCAATATCAGAAATGTTACAGCCCTAAAATGACCACGCCGGTCAGTTCACAGTCTCTGTTCAGGCAAACGAGTTCTTACTCACCATCCCCGCAGCATCTGTGCATATGAGAATACGCACACCATCTCCCCGTTTGAATTCTTCCATCAAATCCTGCCGGTATTTCTTCGAGTATGCGGCACTATATGGACGTATAAGACCAGTCCCGCAAAGATGCTCTGGAAGCAGGGATTCCAAGTGGTCTTGAATATCGGCTCCAGTAGCAACGTTATCGGCGTAGATGAATGTTTTCGGGATTGGTGAATTGGGGGTAATGTTGGGTGGAATGACAAAGTCCAAGTCGCGGTACGTATTCATTGCATGTTCCATGGCCCGTACGACAAGGGAAACATTTGGCCGGTCGTTCCCTATGTCTATATTGATGAATCCATTTCGTTTAGCACTCGAGTAGTGAAGTTTCGAGATGACATCGCTGCGGACACGAGGCGAGAGAGTGGCGGATAATGCTGCGAATGGAACATCCTTTGGAAGTAATGCGCGGAGAATACCAAGCTCTCCATATTTCTTTCGAAATCCCGCACCCCAGTGAGAAATGACATGGGCCTCATCCACAACCACCGACAACACTCTGCGGCGAAGTTCTGAGTTTTGGAGGACTCTCTCGATAAACCGTCTGGTGAGCATCATCTCGGGAGAGATGATCACGATTTGGTACTTTCCAGCACATATGCCCTAGCGACTGGTGAGTTCATTCCTCTGTTGGATCCTCTCGGTTGTGCTCACCGACAGGTTTTCAGGAGTAAGACCCCCATGAGCACTATTGATCGCGATGGTGCTCAACCCATAGTCTTCTCTGAACATGGCAGCGTGCTCGTCCTGAAGTGCGATTAAGGGGGATACCACGAAAGTAACCTTTTCTTCCGCTTGTGGGTGTGCGTGGGGGGCTGCGATGATCAAAGACTTCCCGGCCCCTGTATGCGCATGAACCAGAGCATCTTTTTGGAGCAGCTGGGCTTTAGCGGCCTCTACTTGGAAAGGTTTTGGGTCGAATCCAAGACCAAACTTCGTCTTGATGACTTCTGCGAGGTTTTCAAGGTTGATTCTCGATGGTGCGTGATCGTTCGTCTTCCGAGTCTGGGTTTGTATCTGTGGCTGGGATTTTTTGGGCTGCTTTTGCATATGTTTTGAATGACGTGAATGAATAGTTTTCGAATTAACTTGTGGCATTAAGTTTGGAAGTAGGATACGAGGGAATGAGACGATAGAAGGAATGAAGAGCGTTACAAAGCAAGGTAACTTTTTTTTGCAAATCCGTCACTTCAACTTTTCCTCCGTCGCAGTCCTTCGATACAATGTCCTCACCGCTCTCAACCCTCCCTCCCAGCTCTCCCACCCCTCAGAACGGTTCTCTCTGTGGTTTTGACCATCTGCCAGAGTTACCGCCCACGCCGCGGTTAGGACAGCAGGCATCGAATGTGACCAACTCGAATATTCTGAAGACTCACAATCGGACTATCGACGAGGAGTTCATTGTATCTTTCAACTTCAAAGATTATCACGGGATTTTGAAGCGGAATGGCGGAGATCTCATCGTTCGAGTCTTTGAGGCTGTCGCCCGTTCACCAAAACACCCCACCTACACACCGGAAAGGAACCTAAGGGCTGATGTGGTGAGTTACATGCTACATGCTAAGTACATTAGAAGTTTCGCCCACTGACCGATTTGATGACTCAGGTTGTAACGTCGTCTATTCTTGCATGCCTCGGTGAAAGAAATCATTCAAACAACATATCGAAAGTCATGATGGGCCTGTACCTACATGCATCGGGTGGCCAGCGACAGAATATTACGGTCCTTTCTCGCCTCGGGATATGCGAGAGCTACAATGGCTTGGTTAGGAATGAAGTCGTCAAGGAATCGGTCAAGGAAGGGCGTGTTGTGGCAGTGAGGCTGCAAAGACGGGCCTCCCACAGGATTGTCGAAGGAAAGCGGCTTGGAACCCTACCGTTGCTATCAGCTTCAATGCGAGAGCAGGCTCGCAATCTAGCCCAGACTGGGTTGGTGGAGGAGGTTTTTGACAATATCAACTTTATGTCGCGTGTCGGGGAGCAGAAAGTCGGAAGTCACAGTGAGTAGAAAGTTATATTTCATTATTACCTGCAGACGATCGCGAGAACTCACTTTGTGTGTAGATACACAGGAAAATGGTACATGTGAGACCTTGCTCGCCCTGTGGAAGGCCCTACCCGATCATCTCAAGACAGCGCATCTCGTTGATGCTTTTCTGAAGGCATCAATACTCCAGATGTTTGACATCCTCCACAATAACGACGAAAAGCTCCTCTTTGATCACTGTCTCGTCCATGACATCGTACAAATCATCCTCGAGTTTAGTGGGCAAGATAAACTGAACACTTACCAAGCAACCGCGAACGAAAAGCAACCGAAATCCTTCCATCGTATCGAAGTCCACAAAACTAAAGTTTATCCCCTTCCTGCCATCAACATTGACGAATCCACAATCAAGGGTGTAGGCGAGGTAGACGAGGCCGTGGTGAAAGAATTGAAGCTCGATTCCATTGAAGGGTTCTGGGAGCGGGCCCGTTTGGTAGCAGGTGACCAACTCTCCCTCGCCCGACTACGTGCTCTTCAAAACATCCGAGCTGGACAAGAGGACGGATATGAAGGCTTCTCCTGGCTAATCACAGTACCAGGGGTATTCCATATCAGGATGGCGGATATGCATGGTGTCGTTCTCGTCTACTTTGGAAAGATGAACAACCCCAGCTGTCTCTGTCGTGATAACGCCACAATCAACCGACTTCCTATCACCCTCTCTTCCCTTCCCAGTTTCCGCACCTGCCAGGATCTCGTCTCCGTATCGCTGTATGCGCGCGTCCTTCATTGCCTCCTCATTGTGTCGAAAAAGCCCTCGTTGGCAGCCTACGCCGATTCTGTCAAGTCTTTCCGTCAAATCCAAGATGACGCGGCCAAGATCTACGAGCAATTCGCCAACACCAACGTTGTCGCCGAATTGAGGTCAGAGCGAGAACTCAAAGGAAAGGGTCACGGGGATGTGGTTTTCGAGAATGCGTGTTTGTTCTTGCGCGACGCTTTATATTCATTTGAGTTGCGAAGGGCAGTAAAGGCAGGAGACTCCGGTCGCGTTGTACAGGTTCTCAAGATATGGGCACTCAGCTTTCGAGGCAACGGTCGGACCAAATACGCTTACGAGATGCTACATCTCATCCACAACCTCACTCATGTATGGCCCAAGGAGGTAGTGTGAGTAGTTTTCCGTCTAATGTTGTATTCAGTCTTCAAGCTGACAACGTGAATTTGTAGAAAGATTGTCTTGAATAATTGGTTGGTGAATACGACAGGCAAGGAGAACCGGTTTCTGGAGGTAGACCTACTCCAGGAACATCTGAACTACTGGATAAAAGTGCGTGATTGGCTATATTTCTCCTACTCAATGCTTACAATTTACCAGGTCTTTTACAAAGCGCACGGCAGTAATATGTCATGGGAGTGGATAGCCATGATTGCGCCGTGCGTGAACATACTACGACACTTGGCGACAGCGATGAACGAGTCACTTGGCCATCGACAGGGATCTCGCCATAGGTCTGCCAACATTCAGAATGACATCAACGCATTGATGAAGAGCTATAAAGAACACAACGTGTATGAGGTTCGAGAAGGCCGCACAGTTGATGACGATGACACCCAAATTTTCACGGACTGTGTAACCGCGGGGCTAGAAGCATTAACAGCAGGCAACGATAACCCGCTCACTGAGTACAACTCGGCCTTCCGACGTCTGCAGAAGCGACGTCAAATGGCACCGCTCTCAACCAAACCAGCCGCCACAAACACCACCCCTGCCCCTACAGAAGCCCAGCCAGTGCCAGATCCCGCCTCTACCTCTGCCTCTCCTCCTTCTCAGCCGTCTTCTCAGCCTCCCCATACTCCTCAAGACACCGTTGCAAGTCCAACCATCCCCCCTTTTGCCGGTACAGAAGACAATCGCATTGCTGTCGAACGGGCCTTTAGCGACTTGGACCATGACGGCACTGAGCCAGAACACGATGACGATGGGTTAGGGTTGAACGACGAAGATCAGGAAACGGCCGTTGAAGTGGCAGTGGAGGAATTTGAAGGGGATCCTACTTTTCATATCACGACAGAGAGCGACGTCGAGCTTTTTTCGGGTGAGGAGGATAGTTCAGGAGATGACTTTGGAGAGACGGACTACGAGGATGATGATGATATTGTGGTTTAAATTTTGAGGAGGTTCGGCGTATGTGTATAGAATAAAACAGGTTTTTCATTTGAGACGCGGTCGTAGAATTTGGCTAAGTAAAATGTCACATTTCTGTGACACGGTTCTGAGGCCCATGTTGGTACCAGCCGTTCTCCAGTCTTTGTCTCTTCCATGTGGTCATTCCCCTTTTGGAGAACGGCTGGAACCGAGCCTAGTCCCCCCAAATAAGGAAGCTCCGTAGGCTGGGGAAGGCGTTGCACTACCATGTGTTTTTGACCTATCTCCCACATGCCTTCACTGCAATCCCCCGCCTACGGAGCCCCTTTCCTTATTTGGGGGGGGACATCAATTTTTGCCGCTACTGTACCGCCGGCCGAACGAAGGAAAATCCCACGGTATGAAATTTTCCCGTTGAGGGCACGAGGCGACACTCTTGAATCTTAACCACCTCCACACTACAACTCCCGACGACTACAACGTTTTTACTTCCTTCCTAGGTCTGGGCAATACCTAGCTACCACTACTGAGGCTAACATCTCCATAATCTTGCGACACATACCACCGTTTACGAGCTGCGAGGAGAGATGCCGCATAAACGAGCAAAGAGGTCGGTTAGGGAGAAGGAGAGGGCTGAGAGGTGTGTCTTTCGTCTCTTTGTTGACCGGTTCTGGTTTCACTTGGAATCTATCACCTTGTCTACTACTATATAGCTATATCTTGTCCTGCTCTTCACCCTATAGATCAAACCGCTAACTTTTTTTTTCTGTCTTTCTCGTAGAGGGCACGACCTCGCACCTTCGAGATCACAGTTATCGGGGACACATCTGAAGGAGGAAGCAGTACCAAAGTCAGCCGCTCGAGTTTTGAACGCGTTGAAGATTCGGGAGGATTATAGGAAGCGGAAAAGGGAGGGTGGGGACGGGGATGAGGATACTGGTGGTAACGGTGAGGGGAGGCAAGGGAAGAAGCGAAAAAAGACGAAGGCAAAGGGTGCTAGGGACGCAGAAGTGGAGAAGGGGGCTGTGGGAGGGATATTACCGGGAGAATCGTTGGAGCATTATAACAAGTGCGTCGTCGTCCTTTTGGTTCTGAGTCTCCGATACTGATGGCCTGATTTTATAGACGAGTCGAGCAGAATATGCGTCCGCTAGTTCGAGATGCGGTGAAGACGTCACTGGCTGTTGCTAGGAGTGCGAAGAAGCAGGCTGAGGTGGAGAAGGCAGCGAAGAAAGGCAAATCGGCGAAGAAAACTGAAGATACTGATGATTTGGAATCCACGTCCTTACCCGACAAACACGCATCGAAAGCGAAAGAATTCCAAACGGTCTCCACGTCTGCACCAAAACGACTGAACGATATTGCCCAAGCACCCCCGGAGATGCCGAGGTTACGAGGGGCAGAGAAAGTGTTGGGTCGTACCGGTGGTGGGGTTGGGAAGAGTGGAGGCGTAGTGTCGATGGCCCAGAAGGTCATGATGGAAGAAGAGAGGGAGAAGGCGATAAAGCGGTACCGAGAGATGAAGGCAAGGGCTCGAGAAGAAAAGGATACGGCAGCGAAGGATCCATAGAGGGCCGTGTGGGTCCCATTCGTAGGTCCACTCCGGCACCGGCTTTCTTTCCGGCTACAAACCGGGTTCCGGCATTCACACCATTCCCAGCGCCTAAAATTCAATCTGTATCGAGATCTCGTCCAAACTTACATTCAGATCTTTCCCCGATGAGACTTTCCCAGATTTCCCCTGCGCCCTAATCTCTCCAGAGCGTCATCCTTGACGTCATGTCGATCCCTCCTCCGAACAGCCAAACATGCTATAAACAGAGTCTTGGAGGGTATATAAACCCCACCATTCACACTCAACGCCTTCAGAGAACTCTACTCTTACGTTCATCAACACACTTTTTCTCATCATCATGTCTTCCAACGAGCCCAAGTAGGTTCTTTCCGTCGTCGTCGTTGCCATCGATGAACGCGATGTTGACGATCTTCGTGTCCTTTACAGCAAGACCACCGGTCAATTCCACTCTACCAAGGGAACGATTGTCGAAGCTGTACGTGTCTTCTCGTCGTCGTCGCCGTTGGCGTCGCGCTCATCGTCTCCTCCCGTTTCTCCCTTCTTTCTCGTTCCTTCTGACCGTCCGCAACCCATCTACGTTTCGCCAACCCCTCCCATCGCCTCTCATCGTGCACTGTCACCGTCTATCCCTCCTCTCTCACTACGGCCTATATCGTTCTCCAATACAGATCGGCAACGCTACCGGCCTCGAATCGTGGCAGACGTCGGGCAAAGAAGAACACGCCCAGGGCGAGGCCGAGTACAAGGCCGCCCAAGCCAAAGGCTATGCTGAAGGTGCAGCTGACCGTGTAGAGGGCTACAAGGACTCTGTTGTCGGTGCTGTTACCGGCGATAAGAGCCAGCAGGCTTCTGGTGAGTTGCACTGCATCACAGGGGAAAGGCATGCGTGTATTAATGGATTGGTGTATAGGTAACGTTCAGCAAGAGAAGGGCAAGGCACAGACGGAGGCGAACAAGCCGTCATAAGGAGGGAGCTTTCTGTTTTTGGGTTGTTGGGGTGCACAAGGGCGAATCGTGAAACTGTTGAATTCTTTTTGTACTATTGTCTCGCACGCATGTCAGATGGATATGAAAGCACGCAATTTTTATGGATGAATAACGCGCCTGTTCGGTTGGTCGTTGGCGCCAACCGTCGAAGGCTGTCGTGTAAGCCGGAGTGTTCCGGCTGCTGTTCCTATTTTACCCTCGTGCTGGTAGAGTTCGCTCTTGAGTCTTCGTTGACATTCGAACGTTTCACGGCAACCTTGCGAGTTGCATTCTCTGCCTATACCGTTTCGCCGGCCATGCACACCTTCGTTGGTTCCTCGCGATTCCGGCCACAGAAATGCTAGGCAGACACCCGAAAGGTGTAAGATTTCAGATTCGAACCCTCGACATGGGCCCATGCCTTCGATAATACAGTCGTAGCGCTACTTAAAAGCAATACATCACGTCTATTGTTACTTTGAAAACACCGAGAACCAAAACCAAAAAGTTCCAATTCTCAGATTTCCAGCGACGCCAGCAGGATTTGAACCTGCGCCCTCAAAGAGGAACAGATTTCGCAGGTAGCAACTGATTCGAATCTGTCGCCGTAACCACTTGGCTATAGCGCCTTGGCGACCTTGGGGTCTCTGGGGCGTCATACCTGACCTTGACGGATAAAGAGGAATGCGATCACCGACTGCGATGCTCGGTTTTTTCTCCCCCAGCAGGTGAGCTTTCCACTTGTTCACGGTGCTGGTTGTGTAGTAGACTGGACCCGTCTGTCCTCGCCTCTTTGGTTAATTCACGACCGAGGACAGGGCTCGTCACTTCCAGGTTTCTCTTACTTTACTTATCTGGAGGGGCGTTGCTGAAGGGAACAGACTAACTTGATGGAGACATTCGACGATATAGGCCATGTGTCCAACTTATCAGGACTCAGGATTCGTGACTGTGGGTTCGGCACTGGGCAGTTGGGTTTTACCTACTTATGTGAACTTCAAAAGCCTAGCGTGGTGTCAGGAGATGTTACGTCAACGTAGAATCTTTTGACCCCCCACCTTCTCTGTTTTGCCTTTGCCGGAATGAACAGCTCGGGATTCAGTTGAACCGGGGTGTTCGGTGTCCTCATTCTTAACGTATCGGGATTCGGGAACGGTGTCAATCTACTTGAATGAATATTCGGAGGTCACTCGAGTTCCTATGATTATTAAGTGTGTTGGGCTGGATAGACGAACTTGTTTGTAGAGTGTAGAATGGTCCCACGGGTCACCAGTCACAAGACACCAATGGTCCAACTCAACGAACCAGTGAACCAGCCCCAAGATTCGGAGTAGGGAATTGTGAGTTCAGGGTCAGGGAGAGAAAGAGAATTAGATTACTTCCTAGCGTTGATGGAGTTACTATTGGTTAAGTCCGACACCGGAAGGACCCGCATTGACGCAGTGCCGAGCTTACCCGGTTGAGCGCTTGGAGTTTTGTTTCATGTCATAGAGCACTAGAGCCGGTATCCGTAGCGCCGAGCAGAGAATATCGACTATGAAAAGCGATGGAACCGGGGACACGTATTGGAAAGGTGCTCTGGTAAGTCCCAACGTCAATCTCCAGGTTGTACTTTCCCTTTCAATCCCCTGACGGTAGGCAGCAAGCTGGGGCTTTGTATCCGAAATTCTGTACATACAGGTGAGCAGTGAGACCAGATAACAGAGGCTCTGAGTAACTTCAGTGCTGAGATACATGACAGGGATTGTGATTCAGTATAGCGTATTCTCAAGCTCGAAAGTTGTTCAACTTTGATCGTTCGATGTTTAGAGTGCGGCGACTGGGGGTTTCGACGGGTAACGTCAAGAACATGAACGAGAACAAATCCCTATCAGACTCTCGTCTATTTGGTACCGGTAAACAAAAGAAATAATACACCCTTTTTCTAGTGGGTCTCCTCCGATCGCGACTATGGACCTCCTCATTCGGATTTGCAACCTCCAGATACTCCAATCTTCCGACCACACATAAAATTGAGAACAACACAAAAATTCATGGAGCAATGATGCACATCGACGCCAGCAGGATTTGAACCTGCGCCCTCAAAGAGGAACAGATTATAATTATCGGCTTTTGCGAGATTCGAATCTGTCGCCGTAACCACTTGGCTATAGCGCCTCCGAAACTAAACTGTACATGAAGACAATGCTATGCGAGGAAGTTTGGGTTTAGGTTTAGTTGACTTTTTGAAGCTCTAGATTTACGATTTAAGATTTACGATTTAGGGTTCTCAGCGTTGTAACTGAGCTAAAAGATGCTCAATCACCTTGCGACAATGAAGTATTTGCAAAGGCTAAGGCTGGACATTGATCTGGATTCAGGAGGTAGAACCGCGAGTCAGTCGTCGAATTATAGATGTCCGACGATGGGAGGGAGCTCTGAACCTCCAGCTTACATTCGAAGGAACGGGGCAACATTTAAGTCCGAGCTCCGTGGGCTCGACCTAAATCTAGAAATCCTAGATCGGAAGATACACTTGTAGGCAATACCATGCAAGGAAGTTAAGGTCAAGTGGTTCTTAAGACTTCGACTCTACAGCGGCCAGCGTGTAAGCGAGCAAAAAGATGGTCATTTACCTTTGATGTGTGTAATGCGTAATTTTGAGACATTCAGATACCCTCCACGGAGGCTGCACGTCGGAGGTAAGTAGAACTGCGAGTCATTGGGTCGTCATCGTCGTATCCTGAATATCAGACAGTGCGAAAGCTCCGGATTTCCAGCGTTGCATTCAGATGGCTACTGAGCAACGGGGAACAACTCTGTAGGTTCAACTGAAGTTTGTAAACTCTGCATTGGGACGAAACCGGGTACCTTATATGGTACTCATCCATGAGGAACGGGAAAAGGCCGGAAAACGCAAGCTGGGTCTGCGTACAAAATCTTCGATCGACGCCAGCAGGATTCGAACCTGCGCCCTCAAAGAGGAACAGATTGACAGTTCGTGTTACCGAGAATTCTAATCTGTCGCCGTAACCACTTGGCTATAGCGCCGTGAAGAAGGTGGAACATAATCAGGGGCAAGAGAGCAATGTGTTTAGAGAATGCATTATAGTAGCCTGTGCTCAGAGAATGTCCGACCGGCGGCAACCTTTCGTGAGACTGTCAACCGAATGCCGAATTACGTAGGGTGCGGTATGTCTGTTCAGTGTACAGCGCCGTTCGTCGGGTCGCTACTCAAACCGTCGAGTTGTATCAACAGTGAGGGTGTGGGAGGTTTGTATTGAACTACCATCAGAAAACCTGTCGTATTACGAGAACAAGTTTCGCTGGTTTCACCCACCGAATACGCTCTACTACTCTTCATAGGCCAACTATCAAGTTATCCACGTACTCAGTCACCAGGCTTGATGCCGGGGTAACGGGCATCGAGCTGGGCTATTTGTGTCTCTTGCTCCTTGTCTGTTTCTGTTTGTTATCAGTAGCAAACCTCTTTCCCCTATATATCGTCCCGCTTCCCCAAGCCCAATTCCCAGCTCCTAATCATCATTCGCTTTCTTGCCCTACCATTCTAGCCCCAGCCCCTACACAAATTGTGCTCATCTCTCAATCTTCTCAAACTATCATGCCGATGCCGCGGCCTGGGTCGTCTGCCAACGGTGGCGGTACCACAAACTTCAACGATATGCCTTTCAGTCATAACGTTACCGGACACCCGCGATCTTTCTCCCCAACCACTTTTATCAGCTATCAGTGCCAGCATGTACATGGAAACACATATTACGGGTGTAACTTTACCGGCCATCCTGCTGCCACCAACTTCACTCCCCCTCATACCAATCCAACTTGCGAATCGACAGTTTGAGAGGGAGAGGAGGCCTTAGATCTCTAAAGCCTTAATCTGGGCGCGCGTGTCGAGGAAAACATAAGGGTTTATCTATTAGAGTCCACCGTTATATTGACCAACTCCTTCCATGTAAGTCAAATCGACGTCATCAACAAATCTGAGGATTCGTTACTTCTATTTTCCGAAACGTCTTGAGTGGTTTCTTCAGAACTCAGAGGGTGCATAACTCAGCACGGTCACGAAACTCCTTCATCAGCGTCATCAGTCGAGGCCCCTCCTGCAAAGACTCGATGACGAAGACATTGAAGCCCAATCCTTGAGTCAAGATGGTCTCAGCCATAATCGAGCGCTTTTAATCTGATGAAAACTTGGGCTCCCTGTAAGTAGATGTCTCTCCTCCCAGTCGCCAACAGGGAGCTGACTAGAGATCTAAGCTGTACAGTTCCTGAGTTTCGATTGTATATCCCCTCCGCGCTTGATGTTATCCTCTCCCTCTCCGTGTATGTTTAACATGTATACAAAGCAGTATCTTCGTTCCCACTCTTTCTCCTTCTCTTCATCAATGCTTGATCTTAAACTATACATTAGCTATCTACGAGCTGGTCCGAACAACGATTCGCATGTAGCTTGAATATTTCAGCGTTGTGTGTGTGTTATAGTTTAAAAGCTGGATCAGCTAGTCGGATGTTGGTCAACAGCCAAGCCGAAACCTCGTACTTCCGGAGATTTCCATCGGAAGTCGAGGATACGTCATAGGTACGGGATTTGTAGGTCCATCAAGGTCCGAGATCGTTCAACCACAAGGAAAGCGTGTACAACGAATTGTTATCATGAGTATTTGCAATTCATGTGTTAATCAGCCGTGATCAGCGCGATGCGGCGGTAAAAGCTGAGAAGGATGAAGGTGAGCTTATTTCATGTGGAATCAAGGAGAGCGGTCAAAAGAGGGTTCTGACAGGTAAACACCAAGGACAAGATATTGATAAGTATCCTTGGACTCATTCCTACTACCACCGAGATGTACTTCCAGGTGCCTAGGCATTTCGTCCTGACACTACGTCCTCTCGTTCTCTACCCCATCTATTTCCCTTTTCCCTTTCCCTTGTCTACTTTGAAAGCTAGAAAACTCAACTAATGGAACATAGCCCATCTAATAACGGGCACAATTGACCCAATATTCAGCAAAACCCCATCTCGGACCAACACATCTCCGTCTTACCCTATCTGTGGCACTTCTGGTAGCCGAGAACAGGATTTGTCCATCTAAGCGGTATCCTGTATGGACTTACCTCTCGTTTCGTAGACATCACGACGAGATCTCCTAGCTGGGCGGAATTCCTCTCTGATAACCCTGCTCGACGGAAATGGTGAACAAACGTGAAGTTCTGAACTTGAAACCAGGGTCAAGATCTGTATTTGTGTGCAAAAATTCAAGATTGATCACCCAGGACTAACGGAAACATTTATTGAGGATGGGAAGACACAGTGACGACAACAAGGGTAGATATCTGTCTGATGGCGACTCACAAACCTCTTGCTCAGGCCATAGGACAGTGAATACAACCATTCTCCGATCTCAAAATCGATAGGTACTTGGAATTATCTTACTATACAGATTGATACTACGAGCGCGACTATTAACTATGGTGCCTCGTTTGATCTTATGAGTTGTACAGTGTCAGCGAAACTCAATGGGACGGGAGTTATCCACGACCGAGATTCATCCTCCGATTGACTCACAACCTAGTACCGATCCAAACTACAACAACAAATATAGCAGAAATTAGAGTTTACATCAGGTTGAGAACACGTTGAGTAGTGTGGATGTGAGGATTCACAATAGGGAAACTCAACTCATATGAGTTTAGTTCCCCGCCACATGTGCGTCTGAGGTGAGGGAGAGGAGAAAACGGGTCTAGTTCAGTGCCAGCGTCGACCTCCTTGGAAGTTGAAAATCAAGACAGTAAAACTCTTATACTGGAAGGATCTGATATATGCCATTTTCCTTTGTGCTGCCTCCTTCATTGGCGGTCACACCCATGCCTGTCATGAAGTGCCGCTTTTCCCCCTATCTTTTCCTTTCTCAGCGCCTATTCCCCTTTCAGCGCTTACTTGTTCCTTTGACGCCTACCAGACGCCCGTTTCCCCTTCCCACATATTTCCTTCTCACACTATTGTCTTTTACACCTTCTTCACGACCCATTCATTCTATTGTTCTTATTGTCTTCTCTCATCTCCTAGTTACTCATTCCGGACTCGCTATTGTCTTATACTTGACTACTATTGTTTCCTTATTGTTTTCTTATTGTCTTTCCTATTCGTTCACAACTCATATCTCAGACCTCTGACTGGGTATATAAGCTAGGTAGTTTACACCTGGTCCCTCATCTTGACCTCTTGTCGTTGGGACCAGGTGAGTAGTTATTTCTGTCTTTCTCTATCTGCAATGTATCTGACTTGTCGTTGGGACCAGTTATCTACCTGCTCTTGCCCTCTGCTCGCTACCTCTGTCGTCTCTATCGTCGTCTCT
>JANHQD010001284.1:0-23266 GCA_024721195.1 Marasmius sp. AFHP31
CCACAGAATCTCAGTATTTATCAGAGATCAGAACCTACCAGTAATTCCACATACATTGTGATGGTCCCAGTGTCCCTATTGCTTGTTCTGATTACCTGATGAAGACTGAATGTGAACTGGGTTGTGACTAGGTCATGAGTGGGTTATGATAGATGTCATCATATGCTCAGCACCAGACATGAACAAGGTTGAGACCAAGTCTTGACCAGGTTGAAATCAAGTGGAGAGCCGGTCCTGACCTGATCTATAGCAACTTTGAACAAGGTCAAGACAAAGTCATGACACAGTCAGCAGCAGACAGGGAATGGGTTGGCAGCAGGTCAAGGTCAGATTGGGCCTCAACCACATCCCAGTCAGGTACAGCATACTGAGTCATGGAAACGAATCCTGATAAGGAATAATGAAAGAACATTGTAGAACATCAAGGAATATCAAAGGAATCAGGTAGAAACTGATGGAACAATCAAGGGATGTCAAGTACAGCAATACCATGATGGAAATCATATGGAATGATGAACACAAGGTATGGAGTGATCCGGAATGGCCGGGAACATCAAGGGAGCCATAATGCGGTACTGGGGACATGGAATGAAGAGGAATGAAGGGTAAATCAAGGGTAGTAATCCGGGGACCAAGGAAACAGGAGGAACAGTGGGGCAATTTGTAACACCAGCTGGTGAAGAAGTTGAAGCCCAATCTTGATCAGGTTGTAACCTATGTGGCAGCAGATCCCAATATCATTAGCACCAAGTGCAAACTAGGTTGAGAGTGCATCATGAAGGTGCTGACTAGCTTATTACTTGGTTGTTACCTCCCCATATCTGGTGCAATTTAGGTCAACTGTCCACACAATTATATTGGGCTTTAACTGGTTTTTGGTCATTTGATACACCCTACTTAAGCCTGATCTCTACCAGGTCCTGACAGGGTTACAACTGACTTTTGTTTTTGGTCAGACTGTATGCTCAGCAATCTTTTTCCTCACCAAGATATCTTGCCCTTTTGTATTGCACATATACATTGCAATGATACTCCCAGCATTACAAAATTTTTATCCTTTAGTCCAAATTCAACTATATCCCCCTTTCTATTGCCATTATCAATCTTATTTCTCCTGGCTATTGTTCCTTGCTACCTATTTCTGGTCCTCTAAACTACTATGCTATCCCTTGTCTTCACAATTTCTAGCTGCATTACAAATAATAGTACTTCCACAATTAAACTTGAATGAATTGGATTTCCTGCAGAATTACAATTCAATCCAGTTTTTGTAATTCTAGGTCTTTTAACAAGGGAATACTTAGTATATATCTTTCACAAAATCAACTGGCCAACTTGTGCCTTAAACAAGGTTGACTAAACATAAATCTAGCATATTTCTTCCAAGAATTATGTTATTGGTACCAATCACTTTATATATTTTGTAATCCTTATGTACTTCCTATTCCCAGAACCAGAAATACATGATCCTACATTTGCTAATGTAATTCAATTGTAATTCCTCCTGGAGTACATTTCAGAGGTTTGCAACTCCAAACAGGGCAGCTCTTCTATATTACCTTTTATAATTCTTTCATATTTATTTGCATCATTATGTTAAGACCCTATAGACATGCTTAACATAATACCCCTTGTACTCCTTGTGTAACAAACCATCAAGAATTTTAGAGAGAATCTTACCAATCATAATTCTTTCAAAATTCCAACAGGAATTATAATTCAACTCTTACTGTCCCCAATGAGAATTTCCCAATGTAATTCCTCTGTACTTCCCCACACATTATGTGATATTGTGTCCAGTGAAAGGAAACAATGGATAAGGTGGGTTGTGAAGACAATGTGAAAGAACAAGGATGAGGAAGGAAATGATGGGAGTGATGGAGAGAGGGGGAACCGGGTATCTGGTAGGCGTCAAAGTAACAAATGGGCGTCAAAGTGACAAATAGGCACTAAAAGGAGAATGGGCACTAAGAAAGGAAAAGATAGGGGGAAAAGCGGCACTTTATGACAGAAAGAAATTTCTTCAATGAAAGCAGAGTGTTAAGGGGAGGTTTAATATCAGTGTAAAGAACAAAGTGACTATCATGCAGTCACAATCAGAATCACTTACCATCAAGGTCCCATCTGACATTGACCGGCATCGCCGATACCCTAGGTCAGACCTCAGAGGTCCGGATATAGCTACTTGTGATAGATTTCTGTCAGGTGTTCTGTGTTCCACAAGGTATTCTCAAGGCTTAAGAGAGGTCCAAAGTCAGAAGCAAGATCACAATGGCATGTGTTCCCCCTGAATCAAGGTTGTGTCTTCATGCATAATGTGGTTCCCACAATGACCTAGTGATGTGTACTCTAGATGAACAATGTTGCACCTCCTCTGGAACTGGAAGCTAATACTGTCAGTCAAAAGTGGACTGATCCTGATGAACCGGTATGGTTTAAACATATCTTCACCACAACCTTGCAGAACAATTATCACCTCAGCAATGGCAAAGGTTTCTGGCATCTGGACTCCTGTCCAGTACAATCACAATATAATAGTGGGTCACTTTGAGCAGGTAGCCTTCATCCAACCTGAAAAGCTGTACACGGCGGCAAAGTGAGTTGCTCGCCTCAATGACAGCTTGATGATCATGACTAGGGAAAGACCTCAAGTTGTTTTCGTCCTCCCTGGGCTGTTCTGGATCCCTCTCGCTGGCACTGAGGTCGAATTGGTGTCCATGTCGGTGGTATCTCCATCCAACTCCGCGACAGGATCATCCATTACAGTTGTTACTGATAGGTGTTGTGGGTTACTTCACCTAAGTGTGCTTCTTGTGTCTGTTTGAGGAATTGTCTCACACCGGGACTTTATGCCCGGTTGAATTTCAATACCTGAGCCTGAATTGCTGAATTGATTTATCTGTGACACGGAACCAATTGCGTACTGCTCATCACCCCGCCCCAACCATTATATTCATCCACAGCCCTCGTCACCAATCGATGGAAATAAAATTCACGACGATCATGTGAGGTCAAATAGTGATCATCGAGCTTCTCTCCCTTCGAGTTGCAGGGAAGATCATTTTTCATGACCTGCTGGCTATGTGGTGACGAGCTGTGCTAATTTTTGAAGATTCGACTGCGCATCCAACGTTATCACTTCCTCGTACTGCCGATAGGTCATCGTCCTTGCTTCAAATGCTCAGACCAACGGTGATTGAGGAATCAGCGCAACTCGTATATCACGGGTGATGCCGGACATCGTACGAATGGATACGATCGGAGTGTGTGTTAGGATAGACAGCGAGTACAAATGGGATGCTCTGAGACTGGCATTCAGCCCGCTCGAGGCCAAGGCGAAGGGCTGGTTTCAAAAGCCAACACCGGCCCGATGAAACTCGACTGGTGGAGAACCCAAGTCTCTCCATCATGACAGCCTTCATTCATCTCAAGGAATATGGGGTGCATCTGAAGCAGGATATTGGTTGGACGAGGTGTTGACTCGGAAGAATAAGAAAGAACGTACCCTCACAATGCTGCACCGCCTGTCTTTTCTCTTTCTCTCCTTCAACTGGTCACAACCGCCGATCTGAGCAACCTGTCACCCGGAAGAACGAAGCTCAAGAGCGATATCAAGCAAATGGTTCCATTACAGCTTGCGGTAGCCAAGCTGAGCCAAGCAGAGTCTAAAGCCATGGTTAAGGCGAACAGGCGAACGACGAGTAGACTTTTACGACGTATAGAGGTAGAAGAGGGGGAAGGCCGAACATTCTGCGAGTGATGACGAATGGGGGGGACTAGCTTGTGTTTCTGACTACTCCGCCAACGGCGAGCAGAATGTGAGCTTCAACCACCTCAAGCCTGAGCTAGATGTTAGAGAAGCAGAACCCGTGATTCTCCTGGCCAATGGACGGAGATTCGGCTGATAGCAGGGGTACATGCATTCGGATGCGCATCCCGCACTACATATGTGTGAGACAGCACGAAGTCCAATTAGACCCCTCTCAGCGATCGGCTGCAGGTAGTAGCTCCCATCTACAACCATGAGGCGTCCACGGATGAGCTCTATGTAGCTTCATAATGGCGATGGTGGTGAGAGAAGATGAACGATGGTTATGAGTAAGGGTGGATAGGCTCGGCAAAGTATATTCGTAGGACGTGAGCGCCGTATAGAGATCGTGATGGTTCTTTCGGTGTATCAGGCTGGTTTGTTATCGTTAAGATGGATGGTTCTTGAGTGAGGATTGTGGTAACCCATAGTACGTCGCAGTCTTTCCCCGAAATGCCAAGGGAGGTGGAAAGACGGCACCAGCAGGAGCTTCTGATTGTCAATTTTATTTGTTAGCAAGACTAAGAACATGAGAATACGGGAAGGAAACGCACCTATCCCGGGTTATAGTATAGAATGGTTCCACATGTCCGACATGCTGCCAAATAGACGTTGGGGAGAGAAGGCGAGGAGATGAATTGAACCCGGAGAAGGATGAGCGGCACGGAAGACAGCCGAGTCCACACAGAAGAAGGCATGGGGAAAGTCGAAGACGGGTAGGTTTCGAAATATCGTGCCTAGTGACACAGGATGCGAGACCATTAGCGTAAGAGCCGGATAATGAGCGAGAAGACATACAACTACCCCGCGGGAATGAGATGCTGTGGAGGCCAAAAACAAGGACGACGCCTTTGATCAACAACGATCAGTCTGTTGTAATCTGCGAAAATGGCATAGAGCAAACACACCTTCCACCGTTGCTATGAATGAACCTTACCGCACCATCTCAGAATATCAACTATCAGTACTTCAGTCCCGACGATATTGTGCCCGACAATAAGGGAAAGTTGAGGGGGAGAAAAGAGACTATGGTGGTTCGATATTAACTTGATTTTGAGCGGAGTTCAAAAAAAAAAAAAAGAATGCTGCCTCGAGGCTTGTTCATGTAAGTTCCCAAGGAACTCGTGAAGAACCAATCTTGATGCCAACTTGATCCTTAGGTCCAAGTTAGAGGCGAAGTTAGCATTTTCGAAACCTTGGAGACGGGGAAGAATGAGAGCCGGAAGCGCAAGGTATGACTTGAGTGGGGAGAATATGAGACCAGAACAGAACGTGAATCTAAGGAGGAGCATGTTTCTCTCGACCCCATTCTCATGGTACACGGAAACTCATGATTTCCGTTGAGAAGATCTCTTGTTGGCCGTAGCCCTCAGAAATACGCCGAGGCTGACGGTAGCTTACGGAAACCAAAGCTTGCTGTGATCGTGAAAGTATGTGCCTATCCGATGCGTCTATGCCGGCTTGTACTCGCATCCATCCAACCTTGTGGGGCGTCTATCTTCTTCACTGTCTGGCCGATATTGAAAATCAGGTGAGTTGACCTGTATGTTATTGTCAGTCGTTTCAGTCGCGCATAGGCGAGGAGCAGAGAAAGAGTGGAGGCTAGACCTCAGACGGTAAACAAACCGCTGAGGTAGACTGGTATTTCTACCTAGCTTATATACTACAGTACAGGATAGATAGAATGCTATAGAATGGAGTGGAATAGACTGTGCATGATGTAGTAGGATCGGAATGGGAGTAAGCACAGTCAGTGAGGTAGAGGGTATTGGAGTAGGTGCGTAATGTAGGGCAAAGGGATAGTGATATCATACAGTGTGTAGGGTCAGGTAGGCGCATTGGTTAGCTAGGCCGAAGTTGCCATACCTAGAATATCAACTGTTTCATTCACGATTCAAGCTTCAGAATCCATAACACATCGAGATAGCCTGTTCGCGAGCTATTGAAGCCTCGATCCGCCTAATGCGACAGCAATATAGTCAGCAGGTTCAGTACATAAGCCACATTCCGATCCTATCAGTCGGTGAGGCTCGAGACTATCGTGATCGCCGTAAATATCGAATTGTTGTACGATACGCCCCAAGCTATCTTCAGTAGACAAGTGACAACTCAGATATGCTCGTCTTGTAGGCTATGAATGCGAATCATAAGCCATCGCTATCGAATTCTAGAGATGACCGCAGCCCGTCTTTTCACATCGATGAATTACCCTGAGAAATCCTGACAAGGAGGGGTCGACCAGGTCCTAACCCTGCAAATGATAGCTTCTGACTGGTGTACGTCCCAAGATATGATCGAGAGGAACGGTATGTAGCTGTATAAGTATCAAAGATGCTAGAGTCCATGAATGCACGCACCTCTGATTGAAGGTGACTCCTACCTTTGGAGTACCAATTTCTTGCCCAATAGCTGTTAAATCAGGAATAACGGCAACGTACCTCCGCCACCTGCCAAAGTGACCGGGCAAATAGTGTGCTATACAGCGGTGTCCCCAAGCGATTAATATCTCCCGAGATTTTGTTCCCGATGCATAGAGCTGTAATGATACTGTGTTGTATATGTGTCTCGAAAGAGCGAACCGACGCGGTGTCTCGAGTTTCGATACACATCTCCAGGGTCAGAGCTAGCAAACGTGGGCGAGCGGCATCTAAAATTTGCAATAGACTTGGAGAGAGCTCACAAAGACAGTTTGTTCTTTGCTTGATAGGGAGCAGAAGATGCGTGTAGCTGCCTTCACTTTCGGTAGACCGTACGATAGGCAATGGGGTGTTAACATCGTGGAAACCCGATAAAAACGTCTGATCTGGGACTAGACACTCGATTTGATGGGACTCTGAAAGATGGTTGACAACTAGCCACCGTAAATGGGATTACGCGTAGCCCCACACGCGGTAGTTTGTGGACAAATGACCCCTCAGTGGTGAAAGGTACTTTATTCTGCAGAGGTCAAAAACATCGTCCCTTGATCTTAGTATCGTCTGGTATGTCGGTTTATCAATAGGGACACACCATAAATCTTGGTACTCCTATCCCGTAGCTGACACTCATCATTACGATACAGTTGCAATCCGGGGAGCGGCAAGAGCGCATATTGGGATATTCCTTGATATATTTCCCTTCGAGTGATCTGTAGAATGTTTTACTTCATCTCATCGACCATATGAGCCTCCTGGCGAGGATCACAGGTGAGATTCAGTGGCAGGGCATTCGGGGGGTACCAACTTCGACGAAACTGACCACGGCGATGGCTGTGAGATCGGAGAAAGAAGGAAAGCGGGACTGAATAATGCAAATGTCTGGCCAGCTCTCGGATGATACCGAGTCAAACAAGATTGTCAGAGGCTAGGATTCACATCTTATCTTCAACCTTTCCATTTCCGCGTTTGCTCTGTGAATGCAAGCCATGATAGTGATTTGAAAACCGTAGTACGATGGCGTACGCTTCGGATACTGTTACCAAGAATTAACTTACTCTCCTCGCTGCAGTGATCTCAATCCGGGTCAACCTTTTGACTACGGCCAGAGTTTGGGGTACCACGAGCAGCTTTATGCTATTGAAGTAGAAGTACCGAGACCTCAACGAGATTGCAGACCAAGAAACCTGCAATTATTATCGCCGAATGGCGGAGATCGATCGCTAGGTCAATGTGTCTTGGACGAGGGAGTTCTCCGTGAATCTGAGAGGGATCAGAAATATCGTACTAGATGAACTAAGTTTACATAGGTGGTGAACTGAATACACTCCTCGCGAGATCATACATAATGGTTGATCGACGGAAGTGAGGAGGTAGCCACATACATCTCACGGGTTGTCAGATTCAACCAGGGTCCAATCTTCTGGGTCGGGGCTCTCTGTGTTCACAGCCCTGGGTTTTCCTTCCCGTCGGGAGGACATATTGACTAGAAACATTATGAGAGTTGGTGCATACGATTGAAAGAAACACTCATATCATCCTTGTTCATCCAGAGCCCGAAACCCTTTGCCAAACGAGTGGTGAATGAGTGACCTTCGCTATAATCCCCTTTGAAATCAATTGGTGTGTCGACGAGCGAGAATGTCGATGGCGAAGTGAGCTGAGGTTCTGTGCAATAAGTTTCATTTGAATCTGAATCTTCGAGCTCGACCATCCTTCTATCGTGAGGATCGCCTGAATCAAGCATCAGGCTGTGTTAAAAACTCGAAACATAACAGGTACGCACCTCTCAGTAACTCGGGATAGCCTTTATCTCGAGCGTATCGCTTCCCATCCGACCCATAACCCTTGTCACACGGATGATTTCGAACCAACTCATAATGCTCCTTCGCCCAACGTGATCCCATCCATTCCCGAACCTCCAGCTTAGGTATGCCATATTGCATCCAACTCTCTTCCAGGATGACACCTTTACCTTCTGGGTCAGACGCCCAGTAGAATAATGAATTGGGAAGTGGATGACGGATACAGTACATCCCGTTGATGTATTCGGCTCGGAGAGGTGGGACGAAAAGGTACGCAGGTATGGTGGTGTTCGAAAGGGTATGGGACACGTTGCCAGCGAGGGAGAATCCTATCTGGTCAATGAAATCTGGATTTACATATCAGAGGGACCTGAAGATTGGAGTACAAATAGATGTTGGTTTAGCACTTACATGTCAAGATGTTTGCATCTGTGGGATGCTGGCTGAGATAGGCAGCCCGGAGTCGGGTTCGTTCCTTCACGGAAAGGCGCATCAAGAAATATAGGTACAATCGGGAGTCGTGGGTGTGGTATACCTCGAAGTCAACACGTGAGGGGACTGGTGGGAATGACGGATAAATTGGACAGAGAGAAACCGGGCATACCTTTTGTGGAGTAGCTGGCTCTAATATTGCGACTTTGATTCACAAAGTGCCATTCGGGGGATGGAGTGGAGGAGAAGTGGCCAACAATCCTTTTTCTCCATCGGAGGACACTCCCGAATGTCAAGAGGTCATGGGTTGCACAATTTGACAACAGCTGTCTCCACATGCGTCCTGAAGACGCGTACAGGTACAAAACATCTCCGAACGCCTGCTCAAAGTAGGTGGTGATATCATCAGCATCGAGTTGGGGTTGTGTGCCTTGGTGAAGTGAAATTGAGCTTCTAGTAGTAGAACCCCTTTCAACCACCCATTCTCCGACGGACGCGGAAGCGACGTCAAAGTGCCAAACAAATACCTCCCCTCAGATTCCGGAAGCGGCAACGAAATAAATTCTCCAGAAGTGGAGGATGGCGATGGCCGGTGAACTTTGAGTGAGCTTTGGTATCCCAATGAACGCCGAAAAATGACGACTAGAATACCCTTGGAGGGTCCGCTGACCAGAGAGACAAGGATACATCCCCTCTATTGCCTTGATATGGAGTAAACACGTTGAATCATATTTATGTCAATCGAGAGCTCTACATCAGTGATTTGAACAAACAGCAGGCGGAGCACATACTTTTGACCCCATTGATCAGTTCTACATGTCCTGTGACAAAAACGTTGACAGCAGATGACCTGATATGAAATCTCACGTAGTCTAATCCATACCAGTGTTCGTTTAGTACTCCGCGTTAGATCCACTGAATTCGTCTTTAGCAGTGTGTTTCCATATCGATTCTCATCAAGGCATCCCAGGAAGCGCGGGCACGAGGTAAGTGTGAGGATAGACGTTCCAAGAGAACGCTCGGAGGTGGTGTGTACCACTCCGGCGGGGAGCTGTGAACCGACAGGACAACGAGCTAGTACCGTGTAGTGATTGATGTGCCAAAATACTTCTATTCCCCGTCGTCTATCTCAGCCTTTTGGTCCGTGAGGAGGGTAAGCCAGGAGTGAAGAGTGGGAAATTACAGGGAACAGTATTCACCGTATCATATAAAAGAACTCCCAGTCACCACCCTCCTCGACTTCATCATCCACAGACGTTACTGAAGCGCCAAGGTACTCCGGAATCGTGATTCACAGTGAAAGTAGCTGATGTCTACTGACAGTATGAGCACCAGCGGAGATCAGAAGGCTATACTGGCAGAAACCGTGCCCAGAGGATACGGGCCCACAGACAGTAGGTGATTTTAGCGCGAGACACGATACTCTACGACTACTGTAAAATGCGAGTATAACAATCACCTAGCTGAAATAAGTACGTATAACCCGCAGCGTAACTAACAGACCACGAAAACATATCTCTAAGTGAACCGTGCTCAGTGATATGGTGACCAACAGATAGGAAGTAAAAGACAGTCCAATATCGTGAAGCGTAATGACGAATAGACGGGGATTTTTAATCAAAAAACAACGAGGACCAGGCAATTATCAGAAGATAGAAAGTACGGCCAAGCACCGAGGGCGAAAGGAAAGACTTAACTGGTGGCCTAGGAGCCCAAATCTCTCTAATTACGACGCTTCTCACCCCGCAAAATCAGCCTTCTTGAAGAGCCTAGTGTACGGCTGCAGGAGGGTGTAACTCAGACGAGGTTTCCAGTGAAACGATAAAGGGAACGCACCTTTGATATGACATGCCGCCCATCTTTTACGACCACATGCCCCAGGAACGACCGAGTTTCAAACCCACAAATATGGGAATTAAAAGCGATATCATTCAATTCTTTCGTTCAAACTTGCGGCAGCCAGACGGAGCCCGACAGAGTCCAACGGTATACACCCTCGGGTGACAACCTCTCCCTATACAATTCGTACGACGAGGTAGAAGGGAAGGAAAGAGCAAAGATTTTAGGTGCTCGAAGGCCAGGGGTTGATAAGTGCTCATCCCTGACTATAGGCTGTTTCCCGGGCTACGTGCGCCTACACGCTAGGGGGGTCGGCATATGAGCCACCGTACCGGGGAGATGGTAAAGGAGAAAGGTTCTCCAGTGGTCGGAGCAGGGGTAGACGAAGCACCCGAGCGTTGGAGGATACAACTGAAAGATTAAGGTGTTAGAATGGCCGGGTATGTAGGGTAGCTGCATCGTGCGTACATGAGCAACGGGCGTTGAGCACTGAGACGAGAGCGCTTTCGGACTATCATTGCTATAACTGCACTGGCGATATCTAGGTACCTAAATATATCAATCGAGAGGTTAAGGGACAGTAATGGAGAGAAAACACACACTATGTCGCTCTGATATCCCAAAACCGGCGACTCCAGGTCGTCTCCTCCTCCCACTGTGCGGAGATAGTAATGAATGAGATTATCCACAACGACCAGCTTGTTGGTCCCTTCTGTACGGAATTTGGGGATGCAACGAATATTCGGAGAGAAAGGGGAAGCGAGGGTCGGGAACGCGCCTATGACAAGCAACAAGCGTCCTGAACGAGCCGAGGATTCCAGATTCACAACATCCAAGACCGTTGTAACCGTAGCACGGTGGAGCTCGGAGAGACGGTCCTCTCATTGGCCTGGCGTAGTGACCAAAACTCAGCTGGCTTCTCCCCTACGGTCTCTACAACACTAGATATTAGGTCACGCTGAATGTGACCAGTACCTAAAAAATACAACAATTAGACGGGAAGGACGTAGGCAAAGATGAGGGGAAACGTACCTTTGCTGCAGTCGACTTCCATTGTCAGATTCCTGAATCCTCTACCATCAATTCCTCTCATAGCACTACATTCCAACTCGTAGAGCTCAATAACAATCTATGCAGAAGCGTGAAATCAGATGAGATGAATATAGATCGAAAATGAGACGAACCTTCGCAAGTGATCTCCGCCATGACTATTCCACCAGCGTGAAGCAGGTTGTGTGGCTCTAGCCACAAGACCTCATGCTTGCCGTCTAGAGAACAGCATCTCCTCGGTCTTCTCGCCGCTGAACGGGGAGCTTCTTGTAGCGTCGTAAGAGCGGTGTATGTCGAGGGAGGTGTAACGGCGAGGAGTGGTGAGAAGATGGACTTTGCCAGTGTGGTCGGAGGTGGGCAGGTTCGACGTAGTGCACTCGCGAGACCTAGAGGCTCGGGTGTTTGAAGGCCAGAGAGAGTTCGATATTGTTGAGCCGGACGATCCTTGAGTGATATTCAAAGGGAATTCCATGCCGGGCCGGAATCTGGAATCTTTCATAGGAATGTCGAGCGAATTGGAAGAAGACAAACGCGTGCAGGAGCATCTGAGTATTGGATGTTCCTTTAGAGAGGCTAAAGACACAGTAGGTAAAAAAACGCACCTATTGTGGGCTATGATGTCCAAAGGATTCTTGATGGCCTACGGGATACCTACCGGGAGGAGGAGGCAAATGTAGAAAATCGGGAGAGCCATTGGTAGCACAGACGACAGCTGGATCCGCTATTGAGAGTGTGCAGGATGATCAACACGAGAGCCTGACAGCAATAAGGAAGACACACCAACTGGACGACATTCCGTCTGAAAGTCAAAAATTGACACTATGATCAACGACCATCAGACTCCGTGCTTTGCTGAAACATCATAAGGGGTTATTCACTTTCTACCGTCAATCAGCGAGGTGCCATTGCCTAACACGATCCTATAGATTTGAGGTTCCAGTCCCGGGATTACTAGGCTCGGCAACGAGAGAGGACTGAGGCAAAGATGAGACTAGTAGTTTGATACCAACCAAGATGAATTTGAGGGGAGTTCGAAAAATGACCTTGAGGCACGTTTATGTGAATTAATCCGCAATCCCGGAACAATAAATCACAGTCCCGGCGCCAACTAAGCCGTTCTCCAGTGGGATATCACGATAGGCCTCTCACTCGAGCGGAAAAGGTATGCGAGTTATGCGAGACACACGCGAACTTTAGGAGGAGGAGTGTATTACACGGCATGAGTCACGTACTGAACGCCAGGTCCGGGGCTGTAGGAGTATTCAGTTTGCCCCTTGTGTAAGGCAGCCTTGTGGTATTTATTCAATGCGTATTGGGCGAAACTGATGGTCCCGTAGTATTTTTCATGTCATGAGTGCTTGTGTCCAACGCTCCCGAGTAGAACAGCGAGTGGTTAATGGGCGAATCACGTCCCCAAATGGATTGGTACAAAAATGGGGGGTCGAGAAGCGATGTCAAAAACATCCCAGCTCTCGAGTTGGACGTCTAGTATGCATATCCATATGGGTTTCTCCTGCCGAAGTGACGTTAGCCACACAGAGAACGAATCTGAACACATGGAATATGGATTCTCGTGAATTATGAAGTACATCACTCAAACCTGAACATCCCAGCAACCCCTTCAGCGAGCCTGCAACTGTTGTCTATGGGACAATGGCAGATGTAATCGCCCTTGTTCTCTTCAAACTCTTTCGTCCTTTTGCTTACTCTGGTCGAAGGACGACATCCGATTCTCGTATCTGTACCTCTCCTTCCCAAATTCCGTCCATTACCTCTCATTCACGTACAGACTATCCTTATGGATCGCTCTTGGCACCTTTGGAGGCTGCTCATCCATTCCGGCCCTTGTTCCAGGGCCCTATTCATATACCTTCGCCAACGATGTTGTCGCCGTGGATGATGTTTCCTCATCAATCCTTCAACATCATGGAGAAGAGAATGTCTATTTGACCCAAAAGAATTCAGGATGCAGCTGAGTGGGTCCAAGACCAACAGTAGCTCTAGAACCGTGGCAATCAAATTCTCGATTCTCGGAATAATGGACACTCTTACAATCCACGGATACTTCCTCTAATGTTGTTCAAGACCCCTATCATTCTTCGCACTGTTGCAATCTTCGCAGCTATCCTTCCTTATTGAACGGATTTTGTCTTTTTCGTGACCTTGACCCGCAGAAATCTCAATTCGGACGCTCGGTGTGCTTCTACACCGGGATCGAACTGTGAGAGAATTTGTTGATGAACGTCAGGGAGAAAAGGCAGCAGATCTTTACCGGAGTGTAAATGCCCGATCCTCTTCTAGGATGAGGTTACAATTGACCGGCTGTGTATAGGACCCCGCGTCAGTGACATGGATGATGAGAGCCGTGTCAAACCGGATGCAACAAGATTGATCCTCAATAAATGGCCATTTGGGCATCAGTTGTTGCAACTTAGGCATCGTTTATGGTACTTAGAAGTGGTAAGGTCTTTATATTGGCCTCAAATCTCCCCTGAATCAATTTCTGCCTGCTACGAGCAGACAAATATTCCAGATGACAAGTACTGCAGGACCTCCTTGCAGCAATTCGGTACTCGGGCAAATGCGAGCCGTGACGCGTTCCACTTCAGATCTCGAGAACGGGAATGCTCGAATCGTCAATAGATGCGACTGGACTAGATCGGCTCATTGATCCTAAGCGTCACATTCTTGGCATCATGTACTTGCTCGGGATCGTGCTCTGGGTTTCCACGCCCACTGTATCCTCTGTGCATCCTCTCAATCCGAATGATGGGTACATCTTCGGGTCTTTTGGGCCTTGAGTTGTTGCATCCAATACGAAGGTGATTCACCTGCTTTACTTGATTAGTTTCTCGCCGTCACCATGAGGAAGAGATAGCCCCATTCAGGGACTCCTCGAGTGGCAATCGTCTTGATAGTGTCATCTATGCTGTCGGTTTACCACCCCATACATTTTATTGTAGCCCCTACTTGTATGCGCCTTGATCACAACTCGAGGACGAGTGAAGAGGGGAGTCCTCTCTGACCACGACAACCACTTTTTTCTGGTGTGTCCTTACATAGCACAGAGCTCAGATTCACACAAAGTTACATACACTGACTCAAAGACATATGTATATCCACTCCAAGACTAATCGCACACACGCTAATTTTTATTTATTTACTTATTATCTGATCGTGAGAATATTTCGGTTTGTAGATCCTTATACAAGTCCAAGAGCGAATCCGTTGTTCTGGCACGTAGATGAAACGAGCTGCTTCTCTCAGCCCTTGGGGAACCATTTAGGACGGATAGCAATTGACGCCGTTCCCCACGTCTAAAAAATAAGATATTGCGGGCTCTAAGAAAACTGAAACCAAGAAACAGGGAGGGAAAGACTTACCAACGGTGCTTCGGCAACACAATGAGATGCGCCCACCGGGACTATATAGTATTCCAGCAGGAATAAGATAAGCATTGTTTACTTTAGTAAGAGCAGGTGTGCACAAAGCACTCACCAGGAACCTCCCGACGGGGGGGGCAAGCAATCTAATCCTAGGCTACCCTCCGGGACTGGTATATAAGAGCGGCAGCACAAGGGATTGCCGATTGTGCATGTTACGCGCGGGAGAAGCTCAGCAGGCGTAGCTACCGCAGCCAGGATAGAGAGCATGATGGGTGTGAAGAGAGCAGGGTTAACTTTCATGTCGGAGACCTTGTAAATCGTTGCTTGTGATCGGTACAATGAGGTTCACAGCGGTATCGTCCACTCTTTTATACCTTTTTGTGAGGACTAGGAGCGCTAAGGCTTCTTGTTTTGGTTCACTGCGGAGGTCAAGGTTCAAAGCTCGCCGCTCTGCTAACATCTACAAACATACCTAGGTTTGAACCATAAAAAGAATGGTTTGACATTGTCGAGTCAAAGCTACGGCATTGTAAGTGAACGGCGTGAGTGTCGGAAACGAATGAGAACGCAGGAAATGACAGGCGTCTCGGTAGATGCCACTCCCGGAGGTTCAGATCAATCCTACGTACGCTAAAGATCCAGAGAACTATTGAATGTGTTATTATGCGGTACACAAATCAATTCGGTTTGAACCAGCATGCTCTCAGGCCAATGTGCTTCCCCTGTCCCTGAAGGAGTGAGCGTACCTCGAATTACTGTTTCTCATAGGAATTGAGATAGGGCTGTCGCATCAGCTATTCTTGCTCTTGTGTCATTCAGAGTTTGCTTCGAAGCCGGACACCACGAACTCTAGATACTATTGTCTGAGAACACCCCTACACCTGGGTTATCTGTGGATAGTTTGGTTTCACAAGTCTGCGGCGATGTGAAAGAACATGACGTGAACTAGAGAGAACAGATAAGGAAAAGTAAAGGATGAACACAAGAAGTGGCGAGCCATCCCCAACACTAGCTAATTGAGGCTCGCCCTATCGAACGCCCACCGTGATGCTAGACTACATATATACGTACATGAGTCGTCACATGTATATCGTCAGTCTGGTACAATGAGTAATGCTTTTATGGAAGCGAGGAAGGGAAGCCTGCCCCTATTGATCTTTGACTGTTGACAATGGGCGCACACTAGGTATGATAAAAGACGGACATGACTAGGTGAATATTAAACATGTAATGAATGGCCTGAAATGCAGAATGAAATGAGATTCCGGTACTGTACACAAGTGATCGAGAACAGGTCCTACTCGTGATGGATTCCTGCCAGGCTTCCTGTGTTCTACAGGGAGTACAAAGCTAGACTCGAGACCCAATCACTTCGCGGACCCTCGTACCTCGTGTCCACCGAAGCAGGGGAAGGGGCCCCACACCTGTTCGCGCACTGGATCTCGAGTCTAGTATAAGGCATTAAAATGTTCGAGCTGATACTATCAGGTGTCAATATTGGTACGCATCAGACCAGAACTTGGTGAGCATAACAGACGAGTCGCGTACCGATCGTATGGTTCTAGTTCGTCCTGGTAGTCGTACCTGCACAAATGACAGATAATATTAGGACTCTGGGACAACAACCGGTCAATGACGCCGTTAATTACCAATTATCATTTTAAAAGCTGCAAGATATACCGTAGTGATTTTGGGCATCTTTGAGGCCAGAAAATCGTACCCCGGTATATGGCGGTTTGGAATCAATGTTGAAGACCAAGACTGCGAACGCATCGTTCCTCCACCCTTCGCCTCCAGAGCACACCACGGAAACTTACAAATTGAACCCAGCCGAACAACGCTTCATTGCGGTTATATAGCCCCGCCATCTCCATCTTGCCATGACGTTCAGATAGCTATTCATCGTAAGGCACCCGACGTCCTCAATGGGAAGCCATTCACCTCGTTCATCCAGCGTCACAATATACATTGAACTCATCCCACATCCTTATCGGCACCTCCGAACCGACCTCGACGGCGTTCACAGGCTGAATGGGACATATGGGCACCTATTCTTTGTGCTTCTTCAGCATGGCTACAGTCGATGGTGGGCTTGAATTTGTCGGCAATCAGTTTCTGAGATCATTGGTAGTCATCAGGATTAGAGTAAGTCATTCTAGAGCCCTCCTGCGCGAACCTCTTATACTGACAAACACTTCTTTGCACCCAGGAACCACCCCACGAGACGATGAAATTTGAATCCTTGCCTGCACGGGGAGCGTCAAGCATAGTTCATGGTGGTTCTTACTCCCGTCAACAAGAACACCTGACTATCTAGCCCCCACTAAACTGGGGTGCGCTCCCAACATACTCTCCCAATATATGTGGCTAACTGATTAGTCTCCCAGAGGCCCGAACCCACAAGTACCACCCCTTCTTGAAGCTGCACTTGCATCCTGGTGCTGTCTTGAGTATTAGGATTGTACTGCTCAGACCTGTCGGTTATACCAGCAGCGTTACGCACACACGGTCGGATGCTCCATCCAATTGCGAACGAGTATGGTTCGTGCGTTCTGTAGCTGCCTCGTATCATATCATAAACGAGAGCCTAAACAGGTGTTGGCCAGTTAATCCTAAGCCTGCAACTCAATGATGGCTTCCCGACTGGTTTATGTCCTAAGATATGATCGAGTGGAACGACAAGTAGTTTATCTGTGTTTGTATATTCAGGGGCCCATGAATGCACATTATTCGTTGTTTATTTTTGAAATCAGGACCAAGGTCAACGGACCTGCACCGACTCCCATGGTAACCTGGCAAACACTGCACTCTGTAGAGGCATCCCAAGCGATCAACCTCTCCTGAGATCTCGTACCATCACGGTAATCGATTCCTTCTCCAAACTGAATGCGCTGTATCTCAATGCAGCCAGCCAATGCGGTATCTTGAGTTTTGTTATACGGCTTTAGTCAGACTCAACGAACGTACAGCAAATGGTGTATAGAACGCGCAATAGACCTGGAAAGCGCTCACGAAAATAGTCTCAATCTCGAAACACCTCACTTGCTAAATACCAATCAATTCAAGGCCGGGAAGAAAGGTAGACAAAATCAGATATGTGTAGCTACCTTTGCTTTTGGTATGGCATATGACAAGCGCCCTACTCAATGGGGCATGCTAAATTCACGTACCGTGTCGCGTACATTCACGTACAATTCACGTACAGTCACATACTAAATCGATGGACACAGCCACCACCCTTATATTCTTCTGTATGTAGAACACAACCACGGTCAGCATCGCCTCTTGGTGTAAGTATAGAGCGTTTAGCTCTCAACTAAGTAGCTCGTAAGTAAGATGAATAAGCTAGATATAAAGTAGAACACTTACTTCCCACAAGACCTGGATACGGTCGAAAGTAGGAAGCTCAAAGTGCTTTGTCCGATCGGCCTAACTAGAATCTGAAGTAGGTACGGGATGAATAGTATACGGAACTATATGAAACACTGGAAAAAGATATGAGCATCGAAAATCAGAGATTAGGGAGAAAAGATATGGTATCAGCGTCGATCGACGCGTGTAGCCACCGGGAGAGATCTCCCGGGTTTCCTTTCGGTGGCGCAGCAACTTCCCATCAATACCACTCACTCCAACACTTAGATTGCTGTCGGAGCTCCTCATTAGCGTACATGAATAGAGGATATCCGTGTAGCTTGGTTTTTTTTACGAATATTCAAGGGTTTTAGACCGTGACGAGTCAGCAATGTTGATCCAATCCATCTTTCTCTCCCGAACTCGTGCCCACCTACGAGGAATGTGTAAATAGTAATCTAGATACCACTTCCACCCATACACTTGCAGGAGCATTGATTCAACTCCGAATGATGGCCAAATTTACTACTTGGCGGCGGTACTGAATTGATCAGTCATGTACAGCATTGAGAAATACTCGTTACTGGGCCCGTACATTATAACTTCTGACCCGAATCAGTCACTCCGTCCTGGCCTCGAGAATCCTATTCCAGAGCAGAATAACTTCCCCCGAGGTCTGTGCAGGTTAGTGACAACATCTTTTCGGGATCAATAGTGGAAGTCAACTTCACAACGTACTAGCCACTGTCATTGACCACTTGCCGAGATCATTGCGGTGGTTGTGCCTTCCATGCAACTGGTACCTGAAGCTACGTCTCATTGCAAGTCATGTATTTTACATTCTAATTCCCGTACCTAGTGACCAGACTCACGTATCTCGCGTTCACATTCACGCACCTCACGTGCAAACTCACGTACCTTGCGTACATTTTACGTACCTCACGTTCACTCTTAAAATGCAAGTTCTGGTAATCTCTGCTCTCATAGTAATCAAGTGGCCTCCCTTGTCAATGAACCTTCCCGAAATGCTATTAGTTCGAGCAAGGAATAGCCTCTAGCCCTGGGTCGGCCAGAGCCTACTCGGCGACTGTATCCAGGGGTGAGAGGTACTGTACTCCGGAGAGGTCAAAAACATTGTCCCTAAATCTTGGTATTGTTCGTCTACCCCGCAGCCGGCGCTCATTATCACGATAGAATTGCGGTCTAGGAAGCGGCAAGAACGCATACTGGGATATTCCTTTATGTATTTCCCCTCGAATGAGCTGTAGAACGTGTAACCTCATCTAATTGACCGTGATGAGTAAGCTAGGAAGCTTCCTGGCGAGGATTATAGGTGAGGTTCAGAGACAGGCATCCGGGGGTACCAACTTCGACGAGACTGGCCACGGCGATGGTGGCGAGATCGGAGAAAAGATGGAAAGCAGGACCGAGTGACACAAAGGTCTGGCCAGGTCTCGGATGATACCGAGTCGAACAAGATTGTCGAAGGCTAGGATTCACATCTTATCTCCAAGCTTGCAATTTCCCAGTTTGCTCCGTGAATGCAAGCCATGATCGTGATTTGAAAACCGTAGTACGATGGCGAACGCTTCGGATACTGTTACCAAGAAGTAACTTACTCTCCTCGCTGCAGTGATCTCAATCCGAGTCAACCTTTTTAACTACGGCTAGAATTCGGAGTACCACGACCAGCTTTATGCTATACAAGTAAAAGTACCCCGACCTTCACGAGATTGCAGACCAAGAAAACTACAGATATTATTGCCGAGTGGCGGAGATCAATCGTCAAGTCAATGTGTCTTGAACGAGGGAGTTCTCCGTGACGCGAAGAGGGGTCAGAAATATCATACTAGATGTTGAATACACTCGTCGCAAGATCATACGTGAGGGTTCATCGACGCAAGTGAGGAGGTAGCTGCATACATCTCACGGGTTATCAGATTGAACTAGGCTCCAATCTTTCGGGTCGGGGCTCTGTGTGTTCATAACCCTGTATTTTCCTTTCCGTCGGGAGAACATGTTGGCTAGAAACATCATGAGAGTCGGTGCATACGATTTAATGAAACACGTACCATTCTTGTTCATCCACAGTCTGAAACCCTTGGCCAAACGAGTGGTGAATGAGTTACGTTTGCTATGATCCCTTTCCAAATTGATAGGTGTGTCGACGAGCGAGAATGTCGATGGTGAAGTGAGCTCTACCATTCTCCTATCGTGAGAATCGCCTGAATCAAGCATCAGATTGAGTCAAAAACTCGAAACATGATAGGTACGCACCTCTCAGTAGCTCGGGATAGCCTTTATCTCGAGCGTATTGCTTCCCATCCGACCCGTAACCTTTGTCGCGCAGATGATTTCGAACCAACTCATAAATACCATCCACCCAAAATGATCCCATTCGTTCCTCAACCTCCAGCTCAGGTATGCCATAATCCATCCAACTCTCTTCTGGGATTACATTCTTTCCTTCTGGGTCAGATGCCCAGTAGAATAACGAATCGGGAAGCGGATGATGGATGCAGCACATCCCGTTGATATAATCAACTAGGAGGGGTGGGACAAAAAGGTATGCAGGTCTGGCGGTTGTTGACAGGGTATGAGACAAGTCGCCAGCGAGGAAGAATCCAATTTCATCAACAAAGTCTGGATGTTGATATCAGACGTAGCTGAAGATTAGAGTAGAAATTTGAGTAGCTTCACCACATACATGTCGAGACATTTGCACCTGCGAGATGCTGGCTGAGATAGGCAGCCCGCAGTCGAGTTCGTTCCTTTACAGGAAGGCGCAGTGAGAAATGTAGGTACAATCGGGGGTCGTGGGTGTTGTATAGCTCGAAGTCAACACGCGAGGGGACTGGTGGGAATGAGGGTTAAATTGGACAGAGAGAAACCGGGCATACCTTTTGTGGAGTAGCTGGCTCTAATATTGTGACTTTGATCCTCAAAGTGCCATTCGGGGGATGGAGTGGAGGAGAAGTGGCCGAGAATCCCTTCGCTCCATTGGACAACACTCCCGAATGTCAAGAGGTCGTGGGTTGTATAATCTGACAACGGCTCTGCCCACGTGCGTCCTGATGACGCGTAGAGATACAAAACATCTCCGAACACCTCCTCGAAGTAGGTGGTGATATCGCAGGCATCGAGTTTGGGTTGCGTGCCTTGGGGAAGTGGAATTGGGCTTCTAGAACCCACTTCGTCCACCCATTCTCCGATGAAAGCCGAAGCGACGTCAAAGTGCCAAGAGGTGTTTTCGGGATCAAACGTCCAGTCTTGAAACCACCTCGTCACCTGTTGTGCTATTTTTAGCCAGGCCAACGTGCAGAGTAGTCTACACACCGGAAACATCGACGCTTTTTCTGCGCGAAGTGCCTGAACTGCGAGTTCCTAAAGACACTTTCAGCAAAGCCTGGTTGCCCAAAGTAGTGATGGACGTACATGTGTGTAGTCAAGATAGAGGTATACTGCTTCGTTTTTGGGATATTGATTTACAAACTCCTTTCCATTGGCCAACCCTTGTATCCCCAGATCGTCAGCTTCTTCGGCAATCCTCTCTGAAACCTGCGTACCTTTGTGAAGCACAAAAGCCGGGATCTCTGACTTCACTACCCCCAGCATTTGCGCTAGCCTCGCTGATCTACACTTCCCGTTCAGCTCAAGAAAGACCGCCGATCCTCACGCCGAAATGAGCCCACCTGTGGTTTGAGTACGCGTGATAGAATTTGTTCCACAACTAGACCGCATCACTAATTGTATGCCTATAATGACAAATAACTCATACTCACCAAGCACGCAGTTTCCCTATCCCCTGTCACCTCTGGCTCAATGGTAACGAGAGTGACCGTGGACTTGTAGTTTGGGTAAATCCTGGCGGTCTGGAATCTTCTTACAACCTTGACTCTTGTTTCTGCCGGCTTCCTGAATGGATTTGTAGACCTGAGAACATCAATATCTATCTTGTCTGACCACTCCGGGCCATCCAGCAACACATCACCCTCGTAGAACTCTTGGAATTGTGTTTGCCTTGGCTGAAACGGACGTTACTTTAGTTCTCTGATTTCTGTGTGATCTACAATGCCGACATACCAAAATTCTCTTTTCTTCCTCCTCGCACCTTTCGCAATGAGATTGGTGTATATGAGTAACGTTTCCCGCAACGTTGTGGAATTGCGGGTTGCCAACAAAGGTGAGGTCTCCGGAGCATTGAATGAACCCACTGGACATGGTAGAAGAGACAAAGGAAGAACGAAACGAGCGTAGACACCCTTGTATGTGTGAGTCTCCAAACGGACAGCCTGTTTACACCTTGTTTTAGCACCTACAACACGAGGCAGCCCCGAAGGACATCTTCAATCCAATATGCTCAGTTCCATATCAGGATATGGTGTACACGCCACAATCACTGTGGACAGGATTAACAGGAAGCTTCGCAAGAGCACAACATACCCGATAACCTTCGAGTGAGCTTCGATATACTAGCGAACACCGAAAAAAGACGCACCTTCCTCACACAGAACCCAACATCCCTCTTAGAGAGCTTGCCGACCAAGTTGACGGTATGTACCCTCTATCACCCTGACGTGCTGTAGAAACGTTGGTTCATTTTTCGATAGATCGAGGGCTTTAGATCGGCGATTTCAATGAACACCAGGTTTAGAACACGTACTTTTGACCCCCATATCGGTTCATCATGAACCGTGATAGAAGGGTCAAATGATCACTTGGACCCCATTCATACCGAAGCTTGTCTATCGCGGGAAACCTACCTTTGGCGGAATATATATCTCGATGATCATCAAGGCATGATACAAACATGTGGACGTTCAAACAGAGCACTCGGTAGTGGTCTGTGCAGATACTTGGCGTCGAGTCGCGAGCAGAGAGAGAACGATAAGGTCCCAATACTCGCAAGCGGTCATTGACATACCAAAAGGTATCTCTAAGAAGCGTCACATTCATTGTTCTGGGGACGCCGTCGTTCATCTCAGTTCTAACCAAGGTAGCCTACACGAGCGCAACAAAATTACCCATACTCCACACATCGACGAGTTACCACATATCTGTTGACGGGCGACAGAAACGTGTTATGCGGTAAAAAGAGTACTCAATAAAAACCATAGAACGGTCCCAGAGTGCAGCGCAACAGTGACAATACGAAAACCTCGATTGAAGAACTCCCGTATC
>JANHQD010001284.1:23286-46410 GCA_024721195.1 Marasmius sp. AFHP31
GAGGATCACCTCACCGTCCCTGTCATCCCGGGTATCAAATCTGAGAAGGAGAACTCCATACGACGACTGTTGAGGGTTTCATCCCGACTACGGGCCGTGGTACTCAGGCTGCTACTTCTTATTGTCTCGGACAGAACTTCTCGAGGCCGGAGATGTTCAACATTGTTGTCGAGGATCCGAACGATCCGACTGGTCAGGGGAAGCTGTACGTTTGGCAGAACTCGTGGGGATAGTCGACCAGGACGATTGGTGTTATGGTCATGGTGCACGGTGATAACCAGGAGTTGGTGTTGCCTCCGCGAGTTGTTAATGTTCAAGTCGTCGTCGTTTCTTGCGGCATTACTGTGAAGATGACGGACGAGCAGAGGGCAGAGATCAACAAGGCTTGTGGGGATTTGGCTGCAACGCTCAGGGAGGTGTCAAGGCAAAGGCTGACCTTCGGGATGGATACACTCCCGGGTACAAGTTCAACGATTGGGAACAGAAGGTACGTACCCGTGCTTCGGTCGTCAGTTCGCAAAGTTCATATTATTCAATTCGCAGGGTGTACCTGTAGTTGTGATGGTAGTGGTAGAGTAGCAGTAATCTCGATGCTAAACGATTAGCAAGCCCTGCTTCGGTGTGGTCGTGTTTCGATGGAAGCTATTACTGGCTCGCACATCATACAGCTTGTAAACCTCCGTGGGTTTATGTGTAATGCTCACTGACAAGGTCAAAATCTATCTTCGTCATTCCGAATTCTAAGCAACAAACAACCTACATACAGAACACATGATTACAGTCTTTCAACCCTATGGATTCGGAACATGCAAATCAATAACTCGAACTTGAACTTTACACGACCAAGTTCAGGCCTGACCACGGGTCTTGCGAACAGCATCGTCATTGGGGGTTGCGTTGCCAAAACCGCACCCACCGTCACGGATCTGCGCGAGGCGAGGACCAGCACATATGCCAGTATTGAAACCGCAACATGCTGTATCACATTCGGCGTCGCTAGCGCAAGGTTGAGTGATGGTTTGAGAGCCAGGAGCTCTCGCACCGCCAACAGCCCCACCGGTGGCAGCACCATTGTTTGCGGGGGGAGCAGCAGGGGCACCACCGGCAGGGACAAAGACATCACCAGGGGCGCGAGGGGGTTGACCACGGAGTTTACGAGCAGCATCGTCGTTCGGAGTAGCGTTACCAAATCCGCATCCACCGTCACGTTCGAGAGCGATTATGGCGCCTGCGCATTTCCCGGTCTTGAAACCACAGCATCCGGTCTCGCACTCAGCGTCGGCGGTGCAAGGGCCAGTGACGAATTGGGTACCAGCTGCCTGTCGGGCTTCGACGCTGCGGCGAGCTTGTCCACGAAGTTTGCGAGCTGCGTCGTCGTTGGGCGTTGGGTTTCCGAAACCACATCCCCCATCACGTTCCTGAGCGATTATAGCACCGGCGCACTTGCCGGTTTTGAATCCGCAGCAGCCAGAATCACATTCACCGTCGTTAGCGCACGGACCAGTGATGAACTGAGTACCGGGGGGCTTGCCACTGCCAGCTGCACCTCCTGCCGCACCACCGTTGTTGGCCGGGGGCGCAGCGGCGCCTCCAGGAGGAGTGAAGGGGTCATTAGCAGCCCGAGGGGGTTGCCCACGGAGCTTGCGAGCAGCGTCATCGTTAGGTGCTGGGTTTCCAAAACCACAACCACCGTCACGCTCGAGAGCAACGATGGCACCAGCACACTTGCCGGTTTTGAATCCGCAGCAGCCAGAATCACATTCGCCATCGTTAGCGCACGGGCCAGTAATGAATTGAGTGCCGGGGGCCTTGCCACTCCCAGCGGCTCCGCCTGCACCTCCGTTGTTAGCAGGAGGTGCAGCTGCACCACCAGGGGGTACAAATACGTCTCCCGGAGCACGAGGAGGTTGACCACGAAGCTTGCGAGCGGCATCGTCGTTGGGGGTGGGGTTTCCGAACCCACAACCACCGTCACGTTCGAGAGCGACGATGGCACCAGCACATTTGCCGGTTGTAAATGCACAACATCCAGACCCGCAGTCTGCGTCGGACTTGCAAGGACCAGTGATAAATTGAGTCCCGGTGCCCTGTCGGCGGATAACAGCGGCCGAAGCAACTGGTAAAAGAGTTCTTTAGACAACCCTGTCGTGACTGAAAATGATTGAGACTCACGATTGATGGATATGAGAGCAAGTATGAGGGAGAATTTGGTGTTCATGATGAAAGAATGTGGCCGCTGGCTATGGAATGAAAGGTGGTTGAGAGTGTCTTATCAAGGCTCAGCCTTGTCGATGTTGCTTGAGGAACACGAAGAGAAGATGCACGATACAATCGCTGCAGAAGAGAGGACCTGTTCTCGCCCACTTTTATAGAGATGCCAGAGCAATAGCGCCTGGACTAGACCTGCAATGATTGAATGGTAACCGCACCCACCGTCAGCTCATGATCGAGGGATGTCAAAACAGCGAGCGCACCTAACATTTTCTCTCAGCTGTACCAAGCATATCGAGTCGAAACACCCGCAGAGCCCGCACATCGGAAGCGTAATGGAAGAAGTTGAATTCATCAATCAGTCGTTCATCATATCCTTGGATGGTTACTGACACCAGGGAATTCAAATGACCGGGTCTGTATCGCATTCAACAGATATCGTGTGACGACATGAGTACCTGGACGGGAGTATAGGAACAGGCCAACCTTTGAAGGTTTCCACCCGCTCGAGTTCGGAAGAAAGACGGTGACGGAAAAACTTGAAGGAACCGTAACATTTGACTCGGGTTACTCGGTTACCTCACTGGCACACGGTACACAGCCATCAAAGGCCTGTTCAACTTCGTCCACCTTGTTCAACTTGCGGCCTTTGTTGGTAACGTCGGATGGACCATCCTTTTGCTTTGCTTGCGCCCCAAGACCTCATCTCAGTCACCGTCCTCAGCCTTTCTCAGCATGTCCATTGTTCTCTTTATGGTTGACAATGGCCTCATCATCCGCAGTACGGTACTACAATCAACGCCAAAATTAGCCACTGGAGCCCAAGATCATATAAAGAGGACGGTTCACAGGTCTATACCAGTAACTCCCAATTCATTTTCATTCTCTTACGCCCTTCATTCCGTTTGCAAAGGCAGCGCCTACTACTAGTTCAACAAGCCGATTCTCTCTGCACTCAATCGATCGACTCGATTGAATCGTCGTGATGGCCAAATTGTTCATTATTTTTTCTCTCCTTGCTATCAATCGTGCGTAGATATTGTCCTTCATTCATTTCCGTGTCCTTGACCCAGAAACCATTAGTCGCCTCTGCTGCTACGGTTGTTCGTCGTCAAGGAACAGGCACCCAATTCATTACTGGGCCTTGCAATTCCGACGGCGACTGTGCCTCAGGATGCTGTGCATTCAAGACTGGCAAATGTGCTGGTGCCATAGTCGCTCTTGAACGCGACGGTGGTTGTGGATTCGGTAACCCCACTCCCAACGATGATGCTGCGCGCAAGCTCCGTGGTCAGCCTCCGAGAGCTGCCAACGATCCATTCATTCCCCCCGGTGGTGCCGGAAGCAATAACAATAGTACACAAAACAATGGCGGCGGCGGTAACAACACTAGCAGCACTCAGAACAACGGCGGAGCTGGCAGTGGGGCAGCTGGCAGTGGTAAACCACCTGGCACCCAATTCATAACTGGCCCGTGTGCCAACGACGGGGAATGCGCCTCAGGTTGTTGTGGTTTCAAGTCCGGCAAGTGTGCCGGTGCTATCGTTGCCCAAGAACGTGACGGAGGATGCGGTTTCGGAAATTCTACCCCCAACGATGACGCAGCTCGCAAACTCCGTGGCCAGGCTCCCGCAAACCCTCCCACCAACAATGGTGCCCAGAGCACCGGCGGAGCCGCTGGTGGTAATGCCACCGAGTCTGGGAGTGGCAAGGCCCCTGGCACTCAGTTCATCACCGGGCCTTGTGCTAATGATGGCGAATGTGCTTCTGGATGTTGTGGATTTAACACTGGCAAATGCGCTGGTGCTGTCGTTGCTCAAGAACGTGATGGCGGCTGCGGATTTGGCGACGCTACGCCCAACGATGATGCTGCTAGGAAGCTCCGAGGACAGGCTTGAGTATCGCTTTTTGCTATACTTTCCTTACTATCATGATGACTGGTGTGATACCTTAGTTGTAACTTGTTGTATACTATTGCTAGAAGCACTTGTATCACTACGTATCTTGTATCGTTGAACGAGTAATTATCGTGATCGAGCCCCGACAATATGGAAGTGTGGTCCAGCCTAAGTCAGATAGTGTTATATGCAAACGGAAGTCTCCACCGAGCGTCGAGCCATCTTCGACCATGTTGTTATATAGTAGCTAAGATCATATGCTAGCTCCAATCCTCTGTCACTATGACAGACCGCAGCAAGAACATCAGGAAAAAGGGCTGTGGCTTCAGGGCGACCCAGGCGCACTCTGGATGCTTAGGCTGTCCTGGGAAAGTCAGGATACCCGGGACCCAAATTGCTCCTAGGCAAGGGTTCGCAAATTTCCACGTCCTAGGACACACTTGGGTTGGCCCAGGCCGTCCTTTTGGTTCCGAAAGTCACACCTAGGTTGTCCCTAGGTTGTCCTCAGTTGGCCTAAGTTACATGGTCATCGGCACCCGCCTTCCTCATCGTTGTCGCCCCGCTTCGCAATGCAATAGAATGATTGTAAAAGCATATATTGATTTCTAATTAGGTAACATGGATGTAGTATATACTGTAAAACTTGTTGGGGCGATATAGACTCATAGACTCAAACTTGAAGGAAGTGAATCCGCGACCTGGGAAAAGTAAATAAGTGTCGGGGCGGAGCAAAAGACATTGAGACTCACATATTAGATTGATGATTTGAACAATGTCGTTTGAGCAGAACCTGGGGTTTCCACAGTTTTCTATGTGATGGTGACCGCCGGGAGTACGGTAATGTCAGAGAGGTCAGGCAGGTTGCTGCAGCTGAAACTATAGGGGAAGTTAGACTAGTTAGCTGTGAGGCTGAGGCTGAGTGGGCTAGAACATACGTACATACTGCAGCTGAGGTGAAACAAAACTCAGATACGCCGTCGCATGCGGGGTTATCCTTGTGAAATGTATTCATCAGTAAACTCACAAAGACAAGGACACAGCACTCACACCTCGTCCGATGAAAAGCAATCCCTATGCTGTCTCTGGCGGGAACCAACTCGAAAGAATGTGTGCACTCATCCGTGTCATAGGTCCAGTGTTGCACATTCAGGTTTCTAACGCGAGTTTTTTCTTTCAATTTGGACGAGAGTCAGTACCCGGTTGGAAGTAGCAGCAAATTAAAAAAGAGCACTCACGATGTCCCTAATCTTCTCATGCCCCAGCAACTCATAAGCACCTACCAGCTTGCTTGCGATATGTATCCGGTGGGGTCCCATTGGGTCGTGCACTTCATAGGTATAGGATCCTACGTCGGCTGTTGAGGATGAGTTGCATTCTTTGTATAGATTCAACAGATAAGAGAGAATATGAGTATCAGCAAGGCAAAACATGTGAACGGCAAATGTGGAACGTACAATCGTAGTACGAGACTCTTCTTGATGTAAATACGAGTGCTGGGCCCAACGATAGACGATGTATGGTTAGAACTGTCAACCTTTCTAAAAAATGCTACTTGCCACTCACCGATGGCCATTTTTGACATAGCTAACGATCTTTCAGACCGTGGATCAAGACAACGTGTCAGCGGGATTCGTGAGCCAGGGATTTCTAAGAACTTGAGACCCAATTGAAGCGACGATGCCGAGGACGGGTAGAGCTTAGCCTTGACGCAGACCATCAAGACATGAGGTGAGAGGTGGGGAAGACATGGTGAGAGTCGGGGGAAAAGAATGAGTCAGAGACAAGTCACAAGTCACAACGACCACTTGAACATCACCTGACTTGTCACTCCCAGTTACTCATCACTTGTCGCAACTTCAAATCCCTCCTCCAACCTCTAACCTCCCGAAGGCTGCTTCTGGGGGATGAAAACTTCTCAGGGACAACCATGGCCACGTTGGAAAAGAATATTATGGTGGCTGTGACTGACAGGCAGTCCAATTACCTCTCTCTGACGACACAATCGACAAATCCACTCTGTTCATAGGATGTGTCCCCTCCCTCATCTCAGAAAAACTCTACACAGAGAAGGCTTCCAACTCTCTATATTGCCCTTTTCTCTCTCTCTTGTCACCACAGCACTGGCAACCTCTAGGAGCAGCTCACAGTTGTGCCAACAACTCGCTTAGGTGGTCACTTAGCGCTAAATGTACGGAAGCCAACGTCGTCGCATTGTCTTCACATTTTTCATGTTACAGCTCTCACAAGTTCAATACGTCTTCAGCCCCAAAGCCGTCAATTTCGAAGCCAATGAAGCACTTTAGGCCAGCAAATCTCTGCCAATATCAAAAGACGTGAAGTCTTCAACGAAGACCTGGCCCCGGTGCCGGTGATCGGTTGGACGGTGTTTTCAGCTTATCTACGGTCACGAAACGACGTGCTCGCGGCGTAGTCCAAGCTACTGGCATGTACATCGAGGTCGGCTCGATTGTCATGTCTATGTAGCAAGGGATCTCGTCGTTGCCCCCATCGCTGGTCCACATCGATACCCACAAGCTTGCGGTATGACAGCAGGCGACGCCATCGGTCACTTCCTCGACGTTAACATTGGCACCCCTCTGCAGAAAACGCTATCTCGATTTGCACTTCGCCTCTTCGGTATCGCCATTGTCATTTGTGTGCGCCGTCATTGTATTGGCCACAGATGTATTCCCTAACAACCAAGAGGTCATCATTTACGCTGTCGAAACAGGGCTCAGGGTGATCTCCGGAATCCTCTGACTCACGATGTACGTTTCTTTACCTTTGTTTCTTGTGATGGGTACTGAAAGCGTCGGCGATCCCAGTTGCGACGGGACAAGTTGGATTTTGTTGCCGTGCAGCGGAGTACTGTGTGTGATCGCTCGTTGTGTTTTGTAGAATATGGATAATCAAAAATTCTATCATATTTTGTGTGCAATCTTTCATTGGCTTGGGGCTACTTACAGATACCAAAGGTTGTCCTAAGTAACGTAGGACGGACGACCTGCGACCAAGCTGCTTAGGCTGGCGCAGGTCCGCCCAGGTTCACCGAAAAACTCTCCGGTGAACCTGGGTGAACCTGGCAGCACCTTGGCGCACCTGGTAGCCACAAGTTTGCCGGGGAATTGGGACACGCGTCCCAATTCCCAGGTCGGCCTGAAGCCAGACCCATTTTTCCTGATGCACTCCGGAATCGTGATTCACAATGAATGTAGCTGATATCTACCGATAGTATGAGCCCTAGCGGAGATCCAAACGCTGAACTGGCAGAAACCGTGCCTAGAATACACCAATTTTAGCACGACACAGGACACTCTATGACTAATGTAAAATGCAAGCATAACATACCAGCTGGCTATGATAAGTACATATTACCCGCAGCATAACTAACAGACCACAAAAACGTATCTTTGAGTGAATCGTGTCTCGCAATAGGGAGACCAACAGGCAGGGAGCAAAAAACGGTTCAACATCGTGAAGCGCAATGACAAACCAACGGGAATTTCCAATCAAAAAAACGACGAGGGTAAGGCAATTATCAGAAGATAGAAAGCATGGCCAAACACCGAGGGCGAGAAGAAGACTTGATTGGCAGATCTCTCTAATCGCGACGCTTCTCACCCCGCGAAATCAGCCTTCTTGAGGAGCCCAGTGTACGGCTGTAGGAGGGTGTAACTCAGACGAGATATCCAGTAAATTAAAGAAGGAAACGCACCTTCGATATGCCACCTCGCCCATCTTTTACGACCACAGATCCCGGGATCGACCGAGTTCCAAACCCATAAATACAAGACCCAAAAGCAATATCACCTGAGTTCTTCCGTCAAACCTTGCGGCAACCGAACGGAGCCCGACAGAGTCTACCATTATACGCCCTCGGGCGACAACGTCTTCCTATACAATTTGTAAGGTAGAATAGCAGGGAAGACCAAGGTTTCAGCAGCAACGGCCAGGGGCGGACCAACGCTCATCCCTGAGTATTGGCCGTTTCCCGGGCTTAGTGTGCCTATACACGAGGGGGTTCAGCATATGAGGCACTGTACCGGGGAGGATGGTAGAGGAGAAAGACTTGCCCGTGGTTAGGGTAGGGGTAGACGAAGCACCCGAGCGTTGGAGGATACAACAGAAACAGAAAGGTGTTGAAATGGTCAGATTTGTAGGGTGGCTGCATCGTGCGTACTTGAGCAACGGACGTTGAACCCGGAGATGAGAAGAGCTTTCGGGCTATCATTGTTATAACTCCACTGGCGATATCTAGGTACCGAAAACGATTAATCAAGAGGCTAAGGGGACGGAAATAGAGAGAAAACGCACAATACGTCGTCTAGTATCACCAAACCAACGACCCCAGGTCGTCTCCTCTGGCTCTGTAGACAGTGTCGATAGGGATCAACCACCATGACAAACGAGTTATATTCGCTATAGAGCCGACTTTCGGTCTTTTCTGTACGGACTGTCGGCGTGCGACAACTGGGAATGAAGGTTCGAAGAGAAAGGAAAAGCAAGGGTCCGTAAAGTGCCTTCAAAAAGCGTCACAGGTCCCGTACGAGTAGAGGATGCCAGATTCACAACGTCCAGGACTGTTGTAACCTTAGCCGGGAGCTCAGAGAGATAGCCCGTTGACCTGGCGTGGTAAACAAAATTTAACTTGCTTCTCCACTACGGTTTCGAGTACTGTATCATATAACGATTAGACGGGATGGAGAGAAACAAAGATGAGGGGAAAGGTACCTTTCCTGCCATTGACTTCCACCGTCAGATTCCTCTACCGTCACTTCCTCCCAGAGCACTACATTCCAAGCACGCTTGTAGAGCTCAAGGACAATCTACGCAGAAGCGTAATAATCAGACCAGGTGAATATAGATTGAAAATGATAGAAAACGAACCTTTGCAAGCAATTTCCGCCATGACTACTCCACCAGCGTGAAGCAGGTTGTGTAGGTCTAGCCACAAGACCTCATGGTCGCCGTCTAGAGATCAGGATGCCCTCGGTCTTCTCGCCGCTGAACAGTGAGCTTCTTGTAGCGTCATAAAAGCGGTGTATGTCGAGGGAGGTGTAACGGCGAGGAGTGGTGAGAAGACGGACTTTGCCAGTGTGGTCGGAGGTGGGCAGGTTCGACGTAGTGCACTCGCGAGACCTAGAGGCTCGGGTGTTTGAAGGCCAGAGAGAGTTCGATATTGTTGAGCCGGACGATCCTTGAGTGATATTCAAAGGGAATTCCATGCCGGGCCGGAATCTGGAATCTTTCATAGGAATGTTGAGCGAATTGGAAGAAGACAAACGCCTGCAAGAGCATCTGAGTATTGAATGTTCCTTTAGAGAGGCTAAAGACACAGTAGGTAAAAAAACGCATCTATTGTGGGCTATGATGTCCAAAGGATACTTGATGGCCTACGGGATACCAACCGGGAGGAGGAGGCAAATGTAAAAAATCGGGAGAGCCAATGGTAGCACAGACGACAGCTGGATCCGCTATTGAGAGTGTATAGGATGATCAACACGAGAGCCTGACAGCAACAAAGAAGACACACCAACTGGATGACATTCCGTCTGAAAGTCAAATTGACGCTATGATCAACGACCATCAGTCTCCGTGCTTTGCTGAAACATCATAAGGGGTTATTCAATTTCTACCGTCAATCAGCGAGGTGCCATTGCCTAACACGACTCTATAGATTTGAGGTTCCAGTCCCGGGATTACTAGGCTCGGTAACGAGAGTGGACTGAGGCAAAGATGAGACTAGTAGTTTGATACCAACCAAGATGAATTTTAGGGGAGTTCGAAAAATGACCTTGAGGCTCGTTTATGTGAAATAATCCGCAATCCCGGAACAAAGAATCACAGTCCCGGCGCCAACTAAGCCGTTCTCCGGTGGGATATCACGATAGGCGTCTCACTCGAGTGGAAAAGGTATGCGAGTTATGCGAGACACACGCGAACTTTAGGAGGAGGAGTGTATTACCCGGCATGAGCCACGTACTGAACGCCAGGTCCGGGGCTTTAGGAGTATTCAGTTTGCCCCTTGTGTAAGGCAGCCTTGTGGGATTCAATCAATGCTTATTGGGCGAAACTGATGGTCCCGTAGTATTTTTCATGTCATGAGTGCTTGTGTCCAACGCTCCCGAGTAGAACAGCGAGTGGTTAATGGGCGAATCACATCCCCAAATGGATTGGTACAAAAATGGGGGGTCGAGAAGCGATGTCAGAAACGTGCCAGCTCTCGAGGTGGACGTCTGGTGTGCATATCCATATGGGTTTCTCCTGCCGAAGTGACGTTAGCCACCCAGAGAACGAATCTGAACACATGGAATATGGAATCTCGTGAATTATGAAGTACATCACTCAAACCTGGACATCCCAGCAACCCCTTCACCGACCCCGCAACTGTTGTCTATGGGACAATGGCAGATGTACTCGCCCGTGTTCTCTTCAATCTCTCTTGTCATTTTGGTTACTCTGGTCGAAGGACGACATCCGATTCTCGTATCTGTACCTCTCATTCACGTACAGACTATCCTTATGGACCGCTCTTGGCACCTTTGGAGGCTGCTCATTCATTCCGGCCCTTGTTCCAGGACCCTATTCATATACCTTCGCCAACGATGTTGTCGCCGTGGATGATGTTTCCTCATCAATCATCAACATCATGGAGAATGTCTGTCTATTTGACCCAAAAGAATACAGGATGCAGCTGAGTGGGTCCAAGACTAACAGTAGCTCTAAAACCGTGGCAATCAAATTCTCGATTCTCGGAAAAATGAACACTCTTACAATCCACGGATACTTCCTCTAATGTTGTTCAAGACCCCTATCATTCTTCGCACTGTTGCAATCTTCGCAGCTATCCTTCCTTATTGAACGGATTTCGTCTTTATCGTGACCTTGACCCGCAAAAATCTCAATTCGGACACTCGGTGCGCTTCTACACCGGGATCGAACTGTGAGAGGATTTGTTGATGAACGTCAGGGGGAAAAGGCAGCAGATCTTTACCGGAGTGTAAATGCCCGATCCTTTTCTAGGATGAGGTTACAACTGACCGGCTGTGTATAGCACCCCGCGTGAGTGACATGGATGATGAGAGCTGTGTCAAACCGGACGTAACAAGATCGATCCTCAATAAACGGCCATTTGGGCATCAGTTGTCGCAACTTAGGCATTGTTTATGGTACTTAGAAGGGGTAAGATCTTTATATTGGCCTCAAATCTCCCCCGAATCACTTTTTTCCTGCTACGAGCAGACAAATTTTCCAGATGACAAGTACTGCAGGACCTACTTGCAGCAATTCGGTACTCGGGCAAATGTGAGCCGTGACGCGTTCCACTTCAGATCTCGAGAACGGGAATGCTCGAATCGTCAATAGATGCGACTAGACTAGATCGGCTCATTGATCCCAAGCGCATTCTCGGCATCATGTACTTGCTCGGGACTGTGCTCTGGGTTTCCACGCCCACTGTATCCTCTGTGCATCCTCTCAATCCGAACAATGGGTACATCTTCGGGTCTTTTGGGCCTTGAGTTGTTGCATCCAATACGAAGGTGATTCACCTGCTTTACTTGATTAGTTTCTCGCCGTCACCATGAAGGAGAGATAGCCCCATTCAGGGACTCCTCAAGTGGCAATCGTCTTGATAGTGTCATTTATGCTGTCGGTTTACCACCCGTACATTTTATTGTAGCCCCTGCTTGTATATGCGCCTTGATCACAGCTCGAGGTCGAGTTAAGAGGGGAGTCCTCACTCTGACAGCGACAACCACTCTTTTCTGGCGTGTCCTCACATAGGACAGAGCTCAGATTCACACAAATTTACATACACTGACTCAAAGACATATGTATATCCACTCCAAGACTAATCGCACACACGCTGATTTTAATTTATTTACTTATTATCTGATCGCGAGAATATTTCGGTTTATAGATCCTTATACAAATCCGAGAGCGAATCCGTTGTTCTGGCACGTAGATGAAACGAGCTGCTTCTCTCATCCGTTGGGGGGCCATTTAGGACGGATAGCAGTTGACACCGTTCGATACGTCTAAAAATGAGATATTGCGGGCTCTAAGAATACTCAAACCAAAAAACAGGGGGGGGTGAAAGACTTACCAACGGTGCTTCGGCAACACAACGAAATACGCCCACCAGGACTATATAGTAATCCAGCAGGAATAAGATAAGCATTGTTTATTTTAGTAAGAGCAGGTGTGCACAAAGCACTCACCAGGAACCTCCCGACGGGGGGGGCAAGCAATCTATTCCTAGGCTGGTGCCCGCCGGCAGTGGCATATAAGAGCGGCAACACAAGGGATCACCGATTGTGCATGTTACGCGCGGGAGAAGTTCAGCAGGCGTAGCTACCGCAGCCAGGATAGAGATCACGATGGGTGTGAAGAGAGCAGAGTTGACTTTCATGTCGGAGACCTTGTAAATCGTCGCTCGTGATTGGTACAATGAGGTTCACAGCGGTATCGTCTACCCTTTTATACCTTTTTGTGAGGACAAGGAGCGCTAAGGCTTCTTGTTTTGGTTCAATGCGGAGGTCAAGGTTCGAAGCTCGCCGCCCTTCTAACATCTACAAACATACCTAGGTTTGAACCATAAAAAGAATGGTTTGACATTGTTGAGTCAAAGCTACGACGTTGTAAGAGAACGGCGTGAGTTTCGGAAACGAATGAGAACGCGGGAAGTGACAGGCGTCTCGGTAGATGCCACTTCCGGAGGTTCAAATCAATCCTACGTGCGCTAAAGATCCAGAGAACTATTGAACGAGTGTTATTGTGCGGTACACGAATCAATTCGGCTTGAAATAGCACGCTCTCAGGCCAATGTGCTTCCCCTGTCCCTGAAGGAGTGAGCGTACCTCGAATTACTGTTTCTCATAGGAATCAAGATAGGGTTGTCGCATCAGCAATCCTTGCCCAGACTTGTACCCACTTCCACGAGGCCTGTCAGGATATCTCTTCCTTTTGTGTCATTCAGAGTTCGCTTCGAAGCCGGACACCACTAACTCTAGATACTATTGTCTGAGAACACCCCCACGCCTGGGTTATCAATGGATAGTTTGGTTTGACAAGTCTGAGGCGATGTGAAAGAATATGACGTGAACTAGAGAGAACAAAGTAAAAGTGGAGGATGAACACAAGAGGTGGTGAGCCACCCCTCAGCATTAGCTAATTAAGGCTGGCTCTATCAAACGCCCACCGGGATGCCAAACTACATATATACATACATGAGTTATCACATGTATATCGTCAGTCTAGTGCAACGAGTAATGCTTTTGTGGAAGCGAGGAGGGGAAGCCTGCCCCTATTGATCTTTGACTGTTGACAATGGGCGCACACTAGGTATGATGAAAGACAAACATGACTGGGTGAATATTAAACATGTAATGAATGGCCTGAAATGCAGATTGAAACGAGATTCCGTTACTGTACACAAGTGATCAAGAACAGGTCCGAATATAACTACTCTTGATGGATTCCGGCCAGGCTTCCTGTGTTCTACAAGGAGTACAAGGCATTGGAAGGTTCGAGCTGATACCGTCAGGTGTCAATATTGATACGCATCAAACCAGAATTTGGTGAGTATAACAGACGAGTCGCATACCGATCGTATAGGTCTAGTTTGTCCTTGTGGTCGTACCTGTACAGATGGCAGATAGAACTAGAACTCTGGGACAACAACCGGTCAATGACGCCGTCAATTACCAATCATCATTTTTAAAGCTGCAAGATATACCGGAGTGATTTTGAGCATCTTTGAGGCCAGAGAATCGTACCCAGGTATATGGTGGTTTGGAAGCAAGGATGAAGACCAAGACCGCGAACACATCGTTCCCCCACCCTTCGCCTCCAGAGCACACCACGGAAAATTACAAATCGAGCCCAGCCAAACAACTCTTCATTGCGGTTATATAGCCCCGCCATCTCCATCTTGCCGGGACGTTCAGATAGCTATACATCGTAAGGCACCCGACGTCCTCAATGGGAAGCCATTCACGTCGTTCATTTAGCGTCACAATATACATTGTACTCATCCCACATCCTATCGGCACCTCCGACCCGACCTAGACGGCGTTCACAGGCTGAATGGAACATATTGGTACCTATTCTTTGTGCATTTGTCGGCAATCGGTGAGATCATCGGTAGTCATCAGGATTAGAGTAGGGTCATTCTAGAGCCCTCCCGCGCGAACCTCTTATACTGACGAACACTTCTTTGCACCCAGGAACCACCCCACAAGACGATGAACGTTGAGTCCTCGCCTGCACGGGGAGCCTCAAGCATAGTTCGTGGTGGTTCCCACTCCCGTCAACAAGAACCCCTGACCATCTAGCCCCCACTAAACTGGGGTGTGCTCCCAACATACTCTCCCAATACATGTGGCTAACTGATTGGTCTCCTGGAGGCCCGAATTTCGTCAACGGGGACGCACCTAAATCTCTGGTACTTCTACCCCGCAGCCGGCGTTCATAATCACGATAGAATTGCAGTCTAGGAAGCGGCAGGAACGCATACTGGGATATTCCTTCATACATTTCCCCTCGAATGAGCTGTAGAACGTGTAACCTCGTCTCATTGACCATGATGAGTAAGCTAGGAAGCTTCCTGGCGAGGATTATAGGTGAGGTTCAGAGACAGGCATTCGGGGGTACCAACTTCGACGAGACTGACCACGGCGATGGTGGCGAGATCGGAGAAAAGATGGAAAGCAGGACCGAGTGACGCAAAGGTCTGGCCAGGTCTCGAATGATACCGAATCGAACAAGATTGTCGAAGGCTAGGATTCACATTTTATCTCCAACCTTGCTATTTCCAAGTTTGCTCTGTGAATGCAAGCCATGATCGTGATTTGAAGACCGTAGTACGATGGCGAACGCTTCGGATACTGTTACCAAGAAGTAACTTACTCTCCTCGCTGCAGTGATCTCAATCCGAGTCAACCTTTTTAACTGTGGCTAGAATTCGGGGTACCACGACCAGCTTATGCTATACAAGTAAAAGTACCCCGACCTTCACGAGATTGCAGACCAAGAAAACTACAGATACTATTGCCGAGTGGCGGAGATCAATCGTCAAGTCAATGTGTCTTGAACGAGGGAGTTCTCCGTGACGCGGAGAGGGGTCAGAAATATCATACTAGATGTTGAATACACTCGTCGCAAGACCATATGTGAGGGTTCATTGACACAAGTGAGAAGGGAGCTGCATACATCTCACGGGTTTTCAGATTGAACTAGGCTCCAATCTTTCGGGTCGGGGCTCTGTGTGGTCATAACCCTGTATTTCCCTTTCCGTCGGGAGAACATGTTGGCTAGAAACATCATGAGAGTCGGTGCATACAATCTAATGAAACACGTAACATTCTTATTCATCCACAGTCTGAAACCCTTGGCCAAACGAGTGGTGAATGAGTTATGTTTGCTATGATCCCTTTCCGAATTGATAGGTGTGTGTGTCGACGAGCGAGAATGTCGATGGTGAAGTGAGCTCTACCATTCTCCTATCGTGAGGATCGCCTGAATCAAGCATCAGATTGAGTCAAAAACTCGAAACATGATAGGTACGCACCTCTCAGTAACTTGGGATAGCCTTTATCTCGAGCGTATTGCTTCCCATCCGACCCGTGACCTTTGTCGCGCAGATGATTTCGAACCAACTCATAAATAAAACTCATCCAAAATGATCCCATCCGTTCCTCAACCTCCAGCTCAGGTATGCCATAATCCATCCAACTCTCTTCTGGGATTACATTTTTTCCTTCTGGGTCAGATGCCCAGTAGAATAACGAATCGGGAAGCGGAAGACGGATGCAGCACATCCCGTTGATATAATCAACTAGGAGGGGTGGGACAAAAAGGTATGCAGGTCTGGCGGTCGTTGACGGGGTATGAGACAAGTCGCCAGCGAGGGAGAATCCGATTTCATCAACAAAGTCTGGATGTTGATATCAGGCGTAGGTGAAGATTGGAGTGGAGATAGATATTGCGTCACCACTTACATGTCAAGAAATTTGCATTTGTCGGATGCTGGCTGAGATAGGCAGCCCGCAGTCGAGTTCGTTCCTTCAGGGGAAGGCGCAGTGAGAAATATAGGTACAATCGGGGGTTGTGGGTGTTGTTTAGTTCAAAGTCAACACGCGAGGAGACTGATGGGAATGAGGGTTAAATTGGGCAGATAGAAATTGAGCATACCTTTTGTGGAGTAGCTGGCTTTGATATTGCGACTTGTATTCCGAAAGTGCCATTCGGGGGATGGAGTGGAGGAGAAGTGGCCAACAATCCCCGGTGGCGATTGTTGGACGACACTCCCAAATGTCAAGAGGTCGTGGGTTGCATAACTTGACAGCAGTGTTTTGAGTGTGCTCCCCACTGACGCGTACAGGTACAAAACATCTCCGAAGGCCTGCTCAAAGTAGGTGGTGATGTCATCACCATCGAGTTGGGGTTGCGTGCCTTGGGGAAGTGGAATTGGGTTAATAGAACCCCTTTCGTCCACCCATTCTCCGAGGGAAGGCGATGCGACGTCAAAGTGCCAAGAGGTGTTTTCGAGATTAAACATCCAGTGGTTAAACCACCACGTCACCTGTTGTGCTATTTTTAGCCGGGCCAAAGTGCAGAGTAGTCTACTCACCGTGAATGTCGATGTTTTATCGGCACGGAGTGCGTGAATTGCAACATTCTGAAAACGCTTTCAGCAAAGCCTGTCCGCTCAATAGATGGGAGGGACGTACGAGCGTGTAAAGGAGATAGGTAAACACTATTGTGTTTACAGGATATTGATTTACAAACTCCTGTCCACTGGCCAACCCTGGTATCCCCAAATCATCAGCTTCGGCAATCCTTACTGAAACCTGCGTACCGTTGTGAAGGACAAAAGCCGGCATCTCTGATTTCACCACCCCCAGCATTTGCGCTAGCCTCGCCGATCTACACTTCCCGTTCAGCTCAAGAAAGACCGTCGATCCTCGTGCCGAAATGAGCCCACCTATGGTTCGAGTACGCGTTATAGAATTCTCCCCGTAACTGGACAACATCACTATTCCTATGCCTATAATAACACATCACTCGCACTCACCAGGCACACAATTTCCCTATCCTCTGTCGCCTCTGGCTCGATGGTAAGGAGAGTAACCGTGGAACCGTAGTTTGGGTAAATACTGGCAGTCTGAAATCTTCTTACAACCTTGACTCTTGTTTTCGCCGGCTTCCTGAACGGATTTGTAGACTTGAGAACATCAATATCCATCTCATCTGACCACACCGGGCCATCCAGCAACACATGACCCTCGTAGAACTCTTGGAATCGTGTTTGCCTTGGCTGAAATGGACGTTGGTTTAGTTCCCTGATTTCTGAATGATCCACAATGCCGACGTACCAGAATTCTCTTTTCTTCCTCCTCACACCTTTCGCAATGAGGTTGGTGTATATGAGTAACGTTTCCCGCAACGTTGTGGAATTGCGGGTTGCCAACAAAGGTGAGGTCTCCGGAGCATTGAATGAACCCCCTGGACATGGTGGAAGAGACAAAAGAAGAACAGAACGAGCGTAGACACCCTTGTATATGTGAGGCTCCAAACAGACAGCCTGTTTACACGTTGTTTTAGCGCTCACAAAACGAAGCAGCCCCAAAGGCACACCTTCGATTCAATATGGATACTCAGTTCCATATGAGAATATGCATCAGGAAGATTACAAAAAACCGGTCTTGGCCGTTCCTGGCCGGTTTACGCTAAGGATCAGGGTCTCGACCGGCTATGTCTGTTTTTCCACAGGCTGAGTTTTCAGCACACAAACCCAGCCATACAGCCAATTTCCCGAGGCAAAATGTGGGCTCACTATCATTTTCAGTTTAAATAGACAATGCTAAGGGTGCTTATCTCTTCATAACCATGAAATATGATACACTGAGCGAGATATTTGCTTAGCTTTTTTGGACCTTTGAGCCTGTCAGCCTGCGAGCATGGCTGAAAGGCCAAGAAATGCCGAAACCGGCCGCCGGAAAATTACTCGTCTTCCTGATGTGGCGTACACGCCACAATCACTGCGGGTAGGATCATCGACGGGAAGCTTCGCAAGAGCACAACATACCCGATAACCTTCGAGTGAGCTTCGATAAACTAGCAAACACCGAAAAAAGACTCACCTTCCTCACACGGAACCCAACATCCCTCTTAGAGAGCTTGCCGACCAAGTTGACCTGGTATGTACCCTCTATCACCCTGACGTGCTGTAGACACGTTGGTTCATTTTTTGATAGATCGAGGGCTCTAAATCGGCGATTTCAATGAACAGCAAGTTTAGAACACGTACTTTTGACCCCCATATCGGTTCATCATGAACCGTGATAGAAGGGTCAAATGATCACTTGGGCCCCATTCATACCGAAGCTTGTCTATCGCGGGAAACCTACCTTTGGCGGAATATATATCTCGATGATCATCAAGGCATGATACAAACATGTGGACGTTCAAACAGAGCACTCGGTAGTGGTCTGTGCAGATACTTGGCGTCGAGTCGCGAGCAGAGAGAGAACGATAAGGTCCCAATACTCGCAAGCGGTCATTGACATACCAAAAGGTATCTCTAATAAGCGTCACATTCATTGTTCTGGGGACGCCGTCGTTCATTTCAGTTCTAACCAAGGTAGCCTACACGAGCGCAACAAAATTACCCATACTCCACACATCGACGAGTTACCACATATCTGTTGACGGGCGACAGAAACGTGTTATGTGGTAAAAAGAGTACTCAATAAAAACCATAGAACGGTCCCAGAGTGCAGCGCAACAGTGACAATACGAAAACCTCGATTGAAGAACTCCCGTATCTACAGACCGTAAACCGGTTCAACGCTATCACTTCCTGGTACTGCCAAGGAGGTCACCCTCCACCGTAAGCCCAGCCACCGATCCTGCTTCGAATGCTCAGACCACCGGTGATGACGAATCAGCGCAACTCGAATATCACGGGATTGATGGGCACCGCACGAACGGATATGATCGGAGAGTGAGTTCGGGTAGAGAGTCTTGCAAAATAGCGAGGACAAGTGGGAGGTTCGGACGACTGACGTTCAACCCGCTCGAGTCGAAGACGTGGGGGCTAGTTTCGAAAGCCAAAACCAGCTCAATAAAACTCGACTGGTAGAAGATCCCGAGTCATCTCGTCACGATAGCCTTCGTCCAAAGAACGAGCCGTCTCGAGGAATACAGGGACCAGCTGCAGGAGGATATTGGTTGGACGAGGTATTGACCAGAAAGAACGAGGAAGAACGTACCATCACGATGCTGCACCACCTGTCTTTTCTCTTTCTCTTCTTCGACCGATCACAACCGCCGATCTGAGCAACCTGTAATCCGGAAGAACGAAGCTCGAGATTGATATTGAGCAAAAGGTTCCATTGAAGCTTGCGGTGGCCAAGCCGAACAGGCGAACGACAAGCAGAGTTTTAAAACGCATAGAGAGGCAGAAGAGGGGGAAAGGCCGAAGGTTCTGCGAACAACAACAGATGGGCAGGAGTCGCGTGTGCTTCTGACCGTAGCCCGTCATCATCCTAACCCTCGAACGGCAAAGAAGGCATGGCGGTGGGGGGAGATAGCTTTCATGACGGTGGGTAGGGGTCGGTAAGTCTCGCGAAACATCCGGACGTAGAGAGGAGAGGGGAAAATGACATGACGGTTGAGCTGGTTAGGTGACTGCAACTTATCCGTAGTACGAAGCGTAGCGAGATTATCGAAAGCTATGATCCTCGTCTGCCATGGTGAAAGTTGAGTCTTTGGAAGGAATTGAACAAGGAATAACGTCGTTAGTTCAGTAAAGCCGAATAGACATCAATAGAGAAAAAATGCACACTGGGTCATTCCGGTACCCAGGCCGGTGGTAGGCCCACTTGTATTTCCTGAATCTTCTTTGTAGATATTATTGATGAAAACGGATCATAACGGCCAGCAGCAAGGGCTCATGCTATTCGTGATAAATCCGACATCGGTCTTTCCGGTACCAGGTTTTGCGGTGCAGCAACGAGCTTGAAGGGTCGGGAGAGGAGGAGATGTAAGGGTTCTTGAGCTCATCGCTAGGCTGCTGGGGTACCTGAAACGATTTTTGACCATGGCAGACGGGGAGCATAGCTTTAGGTACCGAGCGTTGTAGGAGAAGATAAAGGGCATCTGCAGAAGAGCAACAATTAGACGAGGGGAATGCCGGTAAAGGAGAAACTAAACATATTTCATGACGCCGGTTCCTCCATCTGCCTTCTCTATTTCCCTGACAAATAATCTCTACCACCGACTACTCCGTCGACGGCAAGCAGAATCTGAGCTCCAGCCGCCTCGAGACTGAGCTTAATGTCGAAGAAGTAGAGCTTGTGAGTCTCCTGGCGACTGAACAGAGATTCGGCTGATCATAAGGGGTACATGCATTCGGAAGCGCATAAGCCTATGTTAAATTCCAGTTTGTCGCGAAGATGTCAAGCAAGGAGGAAGGACAACATCGACAGGAACAGCTGAGTATAAAAATATCTGTCAGAACGACAAGGAAATACGAACCTCGAGAGTAAACGCACGATATGCATGGATTCCCCTTGGCCGACGTGATCTCAAATAGACGTTGGAAAGATATAGCAAGGAGATGGATGAGAAGGTCCGGAGAAGAGCGAGTGGACAGCTGCATGTTCGGATGAGAAGGCAGAGGAAAGGTCGAAGATGGATATCTTCGAGAATATCGTGTCTAGAGGCAGAGAAGACAACACACAAGCGCCGGAAGACAGTGCTCATCTGTCTCTCGTACAGATGAGATGCTTTGAAAGCCAAAAACGAGAGCTTTACCCTTGAAATTTTGATCAATGGCAATCGGTTCTTTGTGTTTTGCGGGAACGCATAGAGAAAACATACCTTCTATGGTTGACTTTATCGAGGAGTCGTTTCACAACATCATTCCACAAGTTTGAAGTATCAAATAATCGCTTTGGTCTCGACGATATTGTGCTTGAGAATGAGGGGGAAGGGGTAGAACGGAGATGATGATGGTTCGGAGTGGTCGTTGAGTGCTGCTACTCTTCGCAGTCCGTTCATAGTCCTCAGGTCTCAAGTTTATGCACACTTGGATAGGGTCTCACCGTTGGTACTCCAAAGTTGTCCGAAAGTGAGTACACAAAATGACCGCTGATAATGAATATCAGTGCGATGCTGGGTGGGTATTACTGATTGTCAGGAAACTCTTCATACGGCGAGGCTCGAGCAGGTAGGAAGTGTTCCACTTATAGGACTAAATACTTTCCCATCATATGTGCGGCCTCATTTCTAGCCACCCAATGCATTGAAACCTACTAATGATCCAACTTCGCGAGCACGTTGAGCATCAACACCCCAAAACTATATGATATTGACTTGGTATGGATGGTACAGGAGAACGGCACCTGTCTGTACAAATCATGCAGCACGGCATGCAAAAGAAGAGGCCAAATGTAGCGGAAAACATATTAACAATGGAGAATATGTTCGCCCGGAGCACGTTCAACCTTATGTGTATTACCGAATCTCCTCCATGTCTCGTCTGAGAGTCTCCATTTCATGATGAGGCTGAAAAACCCTGGAGGAATCGTCAACTAATACCAGGGTCCGTCGGCCGTGTCTGTTGGTATTGTGACGCACTATGTTTTCTGTCATGAATATGTGCAAGGCCACGTCTCTTGGACGGGATAGGCACTGTTTGACCATAATCATGGCCAGTTTGGGCATCATAAAACCCTGTAGCAGACTGTTATGAGCCCTGGGAGTAAGACCCCTTGGATGAGACCATCATGGAAGGTGGGGTCGTGAATAGTACAATGCCATAATAGCCGGAATCGCTATTTTCTCGACTAATAAATCTGTCAATGGGCCCGTTTTGCCTATCTAGGTCGTGAGGTCGGTCATGTTGTTTACGTTTGTAGTAGAAACCTCCGAGGACAGCAAGCGTAAGAGCAGCGAGGCCACCGATAACTCCACCAACTATTGCTCTGGTATTTATTCTTCCATCGAAGCCCTTGTCGCGATTCGGTCCAGATAGGCCTGAAAGCTTATGTTCCAGACTTGCATAACAGGAAGAGATCAACCATTAGTAACAGATCAAATCCAGGGTGGTAAAACTCGCTTCAACGTAAGGAGGCCGTACACAGCACCCTGTGTTAAACTTAATCTAACTAAACTGAGTTTCAACTTTATTTTAACTCCGCTTTAACTTAATACTTACTTACCGTATATACTTTGCACTCTGCAATACTAGATCAATACCTTTTGATCCCCAATCTTTCGCTCTCACCTTAAGTTTCACTTGAATCTCGTAGCCTTCTAACAGGTTATGGGCCCCGCCTAGGCTCTATAAACCTCACTATACTATCACTATCATCTCTCTTCAGAGTTTATGAGCTCTGATTGCAACGATCGCCGTCCTACTCGTAACCGCACACAAACCGATTTCTTCAGAGGTTCTTCTACCAGAAATCTGGAATCCTTCGACCTACTCAAAAGCGAAGACACACAACTCCTATCTTTAATCCTACTATGTCATCTGGTGCAACAGCCATTGAACCCTCAAGTCCTAACACCAACAATCCTCAGGAAATGAATATCGATCTTCCTGCATCCCCTACTCCTCATAGACGTCGAACTCGTCCTGTATCCGCTCCTCCAGAAGATCATCAACATGGTTGACAAACTACTCCCTTCGATGTTCTGCGCATTGACGACCATCGTCGTCGACGCCGTTATCATCAAGACGGTGACTCTCCACTCTCTACGCCGTCTTCCTCTTCTTCTTCGTCGTCCTCCTCAGGAAATGGAAACGCCGATCCTCCTCCTCCTCCTTCTGTCGGATCTTCTCAACAAGTGTCCGATCTACTATCTGTACTACCTCACTCTCAGAGGGACTACTCTATGTCGCTGAGTGATGTCAACAAAGCTTTTGCTGATGTTGGCAAACTTACTGGGCCTGATACGTGGCCGATGTGGAAATTCCGTGTAAATAACGCAATGAATA
>JANHQD010001286.1:0-18453 GCA_024721195.1 Marasmius sp. AFHP31
CTCGCGTTAGCAGCATTAACAAGGGGACGACTAAGAGAGTGAATACCATGGGAGTTGTCCGAGCAGCAGACAGGTTTGGCAGAGCTAGAGTGAGGACGTCAGTGATAGAGTTCACAATAGGTGTAAACAAGCAAATCAAACTCACCATCCCCCATTTCCGCCACCAATGACAGTGACAGGGCTGCAGGTCAAGCCGACCAGTACATTGAGGTCCTGAAGAACGATACCAAGAAGGCCGAGGACTTTGCCAACGGCCGGATCGCTGGCCTCAGTGACGGTGTTGCAACACTGAATAGGTCCAGTGTTGCAGCTTCCGGATCCACCAGAGCCTCCAGTGGGTGTGGCGACCGCAAGGGTAACGAGGGCAGAGACAGTGAAGATTTGAGTGAACTTCATGATGAGTAGAGAGAGTACTTGAACAGACGACTGCTGGTTTGTTTGAGTGAGGAATTGGGTTGAATTTGGAAGCCTTTTATACGTTTTTGTCGACACCTGTGACGTGGTGGATGATACTGCAATCCCGCGCTGCCTTCACAAAGTCGTAACAAGTACCGTGTCAAGGTGGAGCTCAAGGATAATAGCGACGAATGAGAACGCAGCGGGAAGTAAAATTTCAGGGTTCACGTTGAGTTCACGATGGGTGAGTGACATCGGGCGTTTGAGCTGTCTCAACTTTGGTAATAAAAGATTGTAATGTCGAACTTCGTTATATGGATGTCCTTTCCTTTCAACCATTTGAGGCTGTTGGTCGTCCAGAGCATGCGTTTGAGAACACCTGTGAGGCCGTTTTGGACGAGAACATTGGCCCAATCAGCCGAATCACTCGGTCGACCGCATGTCACGCGGTTACTCGTGCGTCTTTCATTTCCCTCGCTAACGATTTTGACATACGCCGCAGACAATCTATCAAACAACGGGAAATACCTCAGTAATGACGCCCAGGGGAGCAACACTTATAGAACATAGCACTACCGTATTGTGCGGAGCGTCTGAAAATGTATTATGGCGTCCACAAATTTTGGTCAGGTTCGACTTCTGTGGGGCACCAGTTGAGCAGCTCAGGAACGTCCCGACGGGATTCCTGTTTTCGAAACAGAAAGTCCGTCACAATCCGACTTCGAACGTAAGCCAGACGATGCAGTGGTCCCAAGTACCTGTTCACCGCAGTCTAAATTGTGCTCTCGAGTATTGAAGCTTGCTTCTCCTGGGCCGCCGACCACGAAAATCAAGGTATGTCGAAGACTTTTGGACAGTGGTTGGCGAATTGGATAGGACGGTGCCGAAGGCCACCGAGCTACGTCACAATGAATTACCTACAGCAATCTTTAGGATTACAAAATGAGTCATTCGCTACCCAGTTAAGCTTGTTGTAGGGGTTGTCTTGCCTAAGTTGACACATCGGCAGTGGACACTCTTACTGAAGTTGGGAAGGGCAGAATGGAACATCTGCAGAAAGTCCGGGCATTGTGCTATCATCGTCGAGGGCTCCGAGGGGTAATTGGATCATCCATATGGCTCACCGCGTCGAGGCTGTAAAGCGACGGATAGATCGTCCTCGTCGTAGGAGAGAGAATCTAGTTCCCACGTAGTGGCAGCCCGAATTCCCCAACGGGGCGGCCTTTTTTTTCACGCCACAGTATTGGCAACTTCAAGCTGCGGAGTCATATTATGAGCTTTTTTCCGGACGAAAAGGTCTGAGGGTTACAGTTTCTCGGGCGAGCACGATGATAAAAATAGAAAAACAAAGAATTCAAAAACGCGCCAAATCAGGTTGAGTACTGCAGCTCAGGTCTTAGCAAGAGGAAGGCATCCATCAGGGGTGTACAGGTGGCGCGAAGCGGCCAGAAAAGCGATTGCAAGAGGACAAATCCAGATTTTCACTATTTATCGAAAAATAAAGGCGCAATAATGGATGTACTACGTCGGGGACCTATGGGCAACTGATACCGCGAGCCAGTTTGTTCAGTGTCAATCGTCGGACGACCCATCGGGGGAGCTGTTTACAAGGTGATGGGGATACAGCCAATGGAGATGAGAGTGCCTGACGAAAAATAGTTAGCCTGGTGGAGGACGAGGCAGACATAACGAAATCAAGCATTACCATAAGAGTTATTCTCGCAGCAGACAGGGCGAGCATTGCTATAATCCAATCAGCATTCTGCTCGAAACCTTTGAAAGAGCAGGCAGTTTAACTCACCATCCTCCATTGCTGCCACCAATGACAGTGATAGGGCTGCATTGCAAGCCGACGTCGACATTGGCGTCCTGAACGACAGCGCCGACAAGGGCAAGGATTGGTGCGGCGGTGGGGTCATTGGCTTTGGTGACTTTGTTGCAGCACTGGACAGGTCCAGTGTTGCACTTTCCGCCGGATTCACTGGATCCTCCAGTGGGTGTGGCGACCGCAAGGGTAGCGAGGGCAGAGACAGTAAAGATTTGGGAGAACTTCATTTTTGCTGGAGAGTGCTGAAACAGACGACTGGTGGTTTGTTTGAGTGAAGAATTGGGTCGAATTTTGGAGGTCTTTTATACGGTTTCGCGGACGCCAGTAACACGATGGCCAAGCCTTGGCCCCGTATTTTTTTACAAGGTCGTACCAAGTACCGTGTCAAGGTGGAGCTCGAGTATGACAGAAATGGAAACGCAACGAGAAGGAAACTTCAAATTTCATGTTGAGTTCATGTTTGGTCAGTGACATCGCCTATCTGAGCTGACTCATTCGCTTAACGATTTCCTAGTGGCGCGGAATATCGGGCTTCGTGGGAGGATTCAGGAACGTCTTTTTTCAACTGTTCGTGATGCAGAGGCTAAAGCATGTCTGGAATAAAGCACTGTGCGTGCTATTCTGGACAAAAACTTGAGCCCAGACCACCAGAAGAGTTCTTGATTTACTTTATGATAGTGATCTATATATACACCTTCCTTCAATTTCCCTCCTTGGGGATTTTGACGTATGGCACTGGCAACCTATCCTGTCGGACCCCGGGAATCTTTTGAGGGATTCAAACACCTCATTGGTGAACCAGTGACACACAGGAGAATAACACTCACAGCACATAATCCTGCCGTGTTCCGGACGTTTGAGGGTGCATACACTGAGAGCGTGGTAAAGATATCGTGAAGCTCGCCTGTTTTGGGGTACGACCAGTTTTACCCAGGAACGAGTCCACGGGCTCCTTTTTCGAAACAGGAGGTGCATCATAACCCGACTCCAGACGTAAGTCAGGTAACCCAAGAGATGAGACTGCCATTCTGACACCATTGCCGCCCACCGACGACCACGGGGAATGAACCAACTGGAATAATGTTATGTGGGTGGCTGATGATAACTGCTCTCAAAGTTTGAGATTGACAACTAGCACGTTGGTGCGGGTTATCAGAGACCTCTGTCGTGTTTGCGGAATAGGGAATACATACGTACTCGTAGTAAATGTCGCCCAGATTCATTTCAGTTACGTATAGCTACACTGATTCCGACTAAGGTCCCCGTCCTACTACTGCCCGACGATGATGGGTGGGCGATGGCCCGTCAGTTGGTCAGCGAAGGATAGTTCGAGATGATATCTAAACAGGACCTGCCGCACCGATAGTTCGGGCTTGGGAATTATGTGGTCGTCATCGGCAATTCTAGAGTAGAATTGAGGTTCACTGAAGGTGGATGAGAACGAGGATTTAGCTAGAACCTGCAAGAATTCCTGATCTCCTCGTTCTCGACGTTGTGGCCTGTGCAATGCGCCTGGGTACAGTTCGCCACCTCCTGAGTTAGCTGATCAGCGATCCTCGTTGAGATAAATTCCCGTCGAAGAATGACATACGGCTGTACTGCGGGCCCAAGTTGCAGAGGCATGGAATAGGTAGTAGTTGAGAACGCCCACCTATAGTTTTTGGCGGAAGAGGGCAACTACCAGGGTCTTCGAATTGATCCAACCTCGTCGTGTCCACAGTCCTGGAACCATGAATACCGCTCGAGAGGTTGTATGGGTGGATGTGTCGCTCAATAGACGACAGTGCTACTCACCTCGTATCAACCTCAGGATGACCGCAATACTGCCTTCCATCTCTAATCCCGTTGACATCATTTTGCGGAGATGCTCCCGAACACCTTGATATATGAACCCACTCAGAGGAAAACGTCTAGCCTGGTAATTCTATGCGGCGAACAAAGCTCTTCGGGACCCAGTCGCGTCCATTGGATCTGGGGCAGCAGCCACAATATACCCGATGATAATCTCGACAGGAATTAGGTCGTGGTGCTGTTAGAAGGTGGCGGGGAGAGAATCGAGCTTCGTCGAAGGATCCTGAGTAGAGTCGGTTATCAGAAGAGGAAGGTGAGGATTTCCGAGAACCGTGTACCGGATTCCTCCAGGCCACTACGCCAGTCACTCAGGGGAGGCGTGAAAGCGCGAGAGTAAAATTCGAATTGACATTGGAGACACGGGATGGAGGAAACCAAACGTTCGGATTCGAGTTTGAGATGTCTTGGTGGATAAAGGAGCTGTACAATATGTTAGGCGGGTCACCCTGAAGGTTAAAGAGGGCAATCAGTGTTGTATCAACGAGGAGTGTGAGGCAACGCACGGTAGCTATAATCTTCCCGTGAATTCTATCTCAGTTGCCTGTTTTAGCGCGTAGTCGTATCTCTCCGCTCTTGAATGCTTGTACACTCCCAGCCTGCTTCAAAGTACCGCATTGGACATCACGCGAGACAAGTGTTACTTGAATGTTCACGTTTATGATCTATCTTAGCTTGTCTTGAGTTCCAGGAAGAAAGCATCCAAAAATCATGTCAGAGAACAGTCAGAGGAGAAGAGATTGATAAATACCTGAGGCAATGAACAGCTCACATCGAAAGGTCTTGTGAGGACGGTGGTGGCATGAAAACACGTTCAAGCGGAGTTTGAATATGCGGAGATCAGGCACGCGTCCCGATTTGGCAACTTCGCGTTGAATATGTAACCTCCCACCATGGCATCCCCTCAAGCCCAACATACGTGCCCTCTCGCAAAGCTCACAGTGAGGGTTTTTTACTCTACAGATCCCGAAATGAAAGCCCTTGGCTATTGATCGAGCCGGATACCGTTTGGTGAGAACGAACCCTTTGGGGCTGCCTCATATTCGCATAGAACGACTCGCTATCGGGCCGGATAGTAGAGAGCGTGGAGGTGCCGATATTGACGTTGCATTGTTGAGATGAGCACAGACCATCCGTCTGATCTGTCTTCTCAGCCCATTAGACGGGTATATCCCTCAAGGACTTGAAAACTTTCTCGCTAGGAAAGAGTCTGGAGGCTCTCATCGTATGGCCAGAACACTGAGAAATCAAGATAGCCTTCAGACTCTTGACTTACGCCGAACCTTGGCTCCGAGACCCAGCTGAGATTTTTACACCTTGATCTCCAACGACTTTGCTGTTTGCTCTGCAATTGTACAGCACTGCGGTGTCATTAACTCGTCTATGAACTTGGGGATATCCAATGGGCGACTTCCGATTGTTCGATATGGAAGCGACGTGACCAGCGAAGATATTTTAGCATCCAGTGATAGGAGAGCTTTCACGAACACGCGCCGAGTAGCTGAGGCGAGGTGAGCGCGAGGGGTGTTTGCTGGAGGCCCGCACTTGTAAACAAAACCATGAATGCAACGGTCATTCAACTACAACGAAATCCCGTTGCCCGCCCTCGACAGGGTTTTTACAGGGCTTTTGGCATAGAAATAACAACCAATTCTCCTCACGGGAGGAACCTTACGAATGACTTGAAATCAGATATCGAGAAATATAACATCCCCATCCGAGCTTGGGCATACAAAAATTATTCAAGAGTCAGCTTGAGTGGTTGTTGAAAGGGGTAGAATTACTGTGTTAATGGGAGTAGTGCCCAATGGATCTAACCAGTTCCTGTACGGGTTCATTCGCAAATGGACTACAGTGTTCACAACGACTCTAGACGCGAAGAAATATCTGTACTCAAAACGAACATATAAATCATCTACCTATCTCCAATTATCTACTTCGTGGTCCGTGTCTTTGTTATTTAGGTTATAAAAGCTCATCAATCAAACATCGATACGCGAGAATCGAGATTCAGAATTCTATCCTGTTTAGCATCGTACGATAAATATATAACGAATAATGTCCTCAAAAGCCGGAATACTTATCCTTTAGAACATCCCAAGGTTGGCGAGCTTAGAACCTCCCTCCCAAAGGCCTCTTCACGAAACGCTTGACCGGAGCAGCGGCTTCTACAACAGAGGCAGTCGCGGTCTCAGAGGTTTCTTGGGCACCGGAGGAGGTGGCCGAGACCGTGGCGGTAGAGTCATCTACCGACGTAGAGGTAGGCTCCCCGGTAGAGGAAGAATCGTCGATGGACGTGGAAGTAGCGGTAGCAGTCTGCTGTCCAGTGGAGGAGTCATCGACCGAAGTCGCGGTAGCGGTCTGCTCTCCGGTGGACGAAGAGTCATCGACGGACGTTCCAGTGGAGGTTGCTTCTCCGGTCGAGGTAGAATCGTCAACGGAGGTGGACGTGGCTGAGGTTGGCTCTTCGGTCGAGGAGGTGCTGTCATCCGCGGACGTGGCTGAAGCGGTATTGCTAGCGATAGAGGAAGAGACGCCTGCAGACGTTATAATTGGAACCACAGACGACGATGAAACAGTGGCCGAGACAGTAGGAACCGACGTGATTGTTGGGATGGCGGTAACTGTGGCGCTTGCAATCGCGCTCGACTCAGGACAAGCAGTCTTGGTCACGTAATTCGTCGTCCACACCCACACATAGGAAGTGGTAGTGGATTTGCCTCCTCCTTTTCCTCCTCCTCCTCCTCCTCCGCTTCCTCCACCGCCGTTGTCGTCGTCGTCGTCGTCTGAGCCACTGTCGTCATCACTGTCGTCGGAATCAGAGTCATCTCCACCCTTACGGCGTCTGGAGACTCGAGCCGGTTTGCGAGGGGAGGATTGGGACTTCGACAGACGGTTTGGGAGGTTCGCAGAGATATCACGACGTTGACGAGCTGCTGCGCTCGATGTAACGCCAGTAGTCGCCGCGCTGGTGGTAGTGCTTGGGGTGACGACTGGGGTAGTTGTGGGGCAGGTGGCGACCGTCCTGTTCAAAGCGAGCGTGGAGGTTACGGTGACAGTAACAGGATCTTTACGAGCCTGAAATAAAGATGCAAGATCAGATACTATCGACAAGTTGTGAAAATCATGATACACACCTCAAGAACGGCAGCTTGAGCGGCCGAAAGCGTAGAGAGAACGATGAGAGCTGTAGTGAAAGGCTTCATGATGACTGGACGACTTGATCTTGCTTCCGATTTCCCTGGAGAATCGGACGACTCGTGAGGAGACTTAAATACTCTCTCGGTCTTTTCCCCTTGCTTCCCGCCTATGTTTGTCTCCCCCCAACTACGACCGGCTTCAAACTCCCTACATAGCAAGTTCAAGGAAAACGGTCAAAGTGAATTCGGGTATGACGGGATATAATCCAGGTTCGCGTGGATCCCGGGACCTGCATACATCCCGGCTTTGAAGTACCGGATGCCTTTCTCGCGTGTAACGAAGAGAAAAGCTTCCCGGAAGGCACTAAAACTGGCAAACAACTTGATAGCCGAAAGACGGCTATAATAAGCCATCGGTCAGCTTAATGCGATATAGTAAGACAGCAAGCAGCTTACCGCCGGTGAGAATCTTGAGAACATAGAGGTCGGAGGATGAGTCGTGATGTGCCTGCCGGAACCGGTATCGGTTATCTTTATTTCCGGCAGACGGGCCGTTTCTGACGCGTTATTTGGTATTCCGCCTATCACAAACAACGCCTCTCATCCCGATGCTGTCATGACCTACAGAACCCCGTAGTCCGCAACCAGCTATACTCAGCTGTACTCCTTGGTATAGAAAGAGGGTCTGGTCAAGTGTTTACTCTGCCGGTACTGGTATCGGACTATCGATGATACTTCTGCATTCCTACATGGATACGAGGTACGGTTGGCCATTTTTTACGCGTTTTCGGTGCTTATACTCGCAATGTGCCATCTAGGGCGAAAACAGCAAATTCACCTTCTATCCCTCGACATTCCCATGCCACATCAGACGACGACAGGAAGTTTTGCTTTTTTTGCAGGGCGAGATGTTCAGGCAATGGGTTTTTGTGGGTGTTGGCGCGCTGATAACTGCCCATCGCTTAGGAGAATGTTTAGAGAAAAGGAACAAGGATCTATAATAGCAAAGGCTGCAGCTAGCCACGGTCGTGATGGAGGTGAGTACTAAAGTACTAATTGCTCGGCCGCCGTACATCATACCCACGACCGTTCTTCCACACGACAGTGCAATCCATGCTAAGAACAAGTCACCCGCAAGATCGCAGGATCCGAGTCTCTCGCCTTCAGCCTTCTGTCCGTGCTCTTATCCAACTACCAGGCGGGCGTTCTCCTAACATCTACCATCGAATACACCGTACCCCTCGGCCTCTAGGTTCAGTAACTCAGCACAAAAATATTAACGAGGCCTCCTTTCACGCTTATGTTTCTCCGTATGCAACGAGTGAAATCCCTAATCGTCTTCCCCGCGGTGTCATCACTGTCATCATGCTCCCGATATTCTCACAAGGTAAGCTGATACATGCCATGACCCATACCCATTAGGCGAGTGACTGACCTGCCATAGATTGCCGAGAACTATACATCAAGGCGATAACATCCCATACAGAGTTCTGGTTGATGTTCGGAGATGCCTCATCTATCGGTTGCCAGTTTCTCTGAGGCATACTCATGATCCCCAGGTACCATTTAATCGACGCTCGCATGACACATTGGTGAGTTGATCGACCAGCCGCGGCTCGGCATTTTATCTGAAAAATATCGCTAGGACGTTCAATGGACCAAGGTCGATCTTTTAATAGCTGAAGAGACCCACCGAGAAGGTTTTCTTTAGCATGCGAGTGTTTTCGTATAAGAACCCCCGCATTCTAGAACCAGCTCTGCTCAGACGTCGCCCGCCGTTTGTTGGTTATCTCAGCCTCTAGGATGAAGTCCACTATCACCGCTTCGCTCATCGCTATCCTCGCTGGGTCAGCTTCCGGACACACTATTTTCCAGGTATGGATTCCACTTGATCACTTCGAGAGCAATCTTGCTGAACGCCTGTCTGGCAGGAACTGTACGTTAATGGTGTCAGTCAAGGTCATCTCAACGGTATCCGTGTACCGGATTATGACGGAGTATGTGTTCCGCCAGTATAGGTTGCCTCATTATCTGACATTATCGCCCCTCGGTAGCCTATCATGGACGTAAACTCTAACGGTTGGCATCGACACCCTTTCCATCACGAAGTTTATCCTAACGACAGAATAATGCTACACAGACATCATTTGCAACGGCGGTATCAACCCATACCACCAGCCCGTATCGACTTCGGTTATCAACGTCGCAGCCGGAGCTCAAGTCACTGCTGAATGGCACCACACCCTTTCCGGAGCTGCACCAGGAGATGCTGCTGACCCGATCGACGCGAGTCACAAGGGGCCCGTTATTGCCTATCTGTACGTGCTCTGCCTCACGCACCCTTCGTTCGACACTATCTCACCGTCTACATCTCAGAGCCAAAGTGCCCAGCGCGACTCAATCTTCGGTGACCGGCCTCAAGTGGTTCAAGATCTACCAGGACGGATTCAACCCATCCACGGGGAAGTGGGGTGTCGATAACCTTATCGCAAACAAGGGCAAGGTGACGTTCACGATCCCGAAGTGCATCGCTTCAGGACAGTACCTCTTGAGGCACGAGATCATTGCCTTGCACGGGGCTGGGAGCTATCCCGGAGCTCAGTTCTACGTACATCTTGATTTCTCCGCTCTGTTTGTTATTGGGTGGGCTAACATCGAATGTATTTGTAGATGGAATGCGCACAGATTAACGTCACTGGCGGTGGCAGTACTTCTCCCGCGACGGTCAGCTTCCCGGGTGCGTACAAGGGATCCGACCCCGGTATCACGATTAGCATTTACTACCCTGCTGTCACGAACTATACCGTCCCAGGTCGGTGCCGCGTTTCCGATGACTTGATAGACATTTGGCTGAGTCTCTCTCTCCTCACAGGGCCCAGCGTCTTCACCTGCTAGATTCAGACCCCAGATCTACATAATCTTTTGTACTCGTGTACCGAATCCTAACTTGCAATCACGTGCAAACCTTGGTACCCCCAGGTATCTGAAGCGAGGCCCAGATCTGGCAGGCACAAATCGTCGTGATACCCAGGCTGAGAGGAGTGAACGCGCTGTTGGAGATTTGTAGGTTATATCGCTCTTCTATCAGCGTTCCAAACATACGAGCAAAACAAGAAAAGTATAGCTTATCTACAAAGACGATGCGGTGTAGCTGATGCGACGGGGCTATGAATTCGAACGGAATTCTGAATTCTTCGTGGACAAATAATTGGATGAGCTACAATGCGAGGGCCACTTGATAGTAATATAAGATATTCCGTTGAGCGGAGGGGAGTCCCGAGCGAGGACGTGGTGGAAGGAAAGAAGCAACACGCAAAGTTTGCTCGACACTGACCTCGAAATTTGATTTTCACCTCCGCTCGAACAGACGACCATCGTAATTGCCATCCTTGGTTCATTCGCCACAGAGGGCTGGCTTTGGCGTGATGTTCTCTACCATACCCTAGCTGTCTGAAGGGAATATACTAGAAGAAGTTGATCTTCGCAGGTGAAAGTTTCTCTGGCCAGAGGGGTATGAGGATACTTTTCTTTCAGTTTGTTCGATACTGACCGCTCGGATTTTATAGGTTCTTATGTCGCCACAATAACCTTCCCTTTCAAGGCGATAGCTTGAATTTCCAATACCTGGGCTAAACATCCTTTACTATTGACGAAGAATTATAGAATCTCTCTTAAGGTTCTCCCGGTAGCCCCAAAAGCCTCTTTGCTCAATGATCATTCTCGCTATCCTCACTCAAGCTTCGGTTCTATAGCAGAACAGTGGCGTGCGTGAGAGCCATCACAACAACAAGGATAAAGGATACCATGGCATTGCCGCAATGCCATAAATTTGATTTGCCATCCTTCCCGGTCGTCCTAGGTGCACTGGTTTGATAGACATGATGAGAACAAGCGCAGCACAGAGTGACAATGGCGTCCTGACAGCGGGCGCCCTGCATCTTCCTCTCCCCCACCATCGACTATACCCGCCGAGCTACGCTCTCTTTGAGACCCTCCATAAGACTCGTTCGTTTTGGCACTATCGGAATGGCTGGAAGTAGCCTCTTCGCTAACGCAAGCAACCTTCAAATCGGTGACGGCGCTGCTTTCCAGATCGCCGGCAGGGATCAAATCAATGTCTACAGCGATCCAACGACGGTCTCCCCATGGGTCACTCTGGTATGTACTAATATACTCCGTTTCAAGAAACTATTGAGACACTGGTACCTAGTCCAGAAACACCTACAGAAGGATACCCATGGGCGACATCATTGTTACAAGGAATGTCTCTTCAAAGGTGTTAGAGGCTACAATCGAGCCTCGGCGGAGAACTTCAAAAACCGGAACATCGCAGCAATCAGAATCCAAAGTGATCAAGGTCAGAATGACCACACAACATGTCAAGGTCTTGAACCTTCCCGGGAAATTCACCAGCATAGCAGTGGAGGAAATGGAGGAAGATCAAGCCGAAGATTTCAAGACAGTGCGTGCAATCTGAGAGAGTCTGACATATAAAATAGCTCACGAGTTACCACAGATAGTGAATCGATTGGGGCAAGAATTGTCATGTCAACGGTATATAAATCAGATTCCCGTCTACTGAGGATTTTTTAACTTATCCTATCTAGCTCACCACTTCATCCTCAACTTGTTGGTTTGGGATGGTCAGAGCAGCCAATATTTATAGTTTATGATGGTAAGACTCTCACTGAGTGAGGTTTGGAAAAGATACTGATAGGAACTATCACAGAGCTCACAAATGGTGACGAATACACTGATCAAATTTGGGCTGAAAAGAAGTGGATTGTGTATTTCTACCTTCTGTACACACATGTATGTTTGGCCTTTCAGCATTTGGACTCTGCTAAAAAAGGGCTTAGAGCACCTCATTCCAGGCTTTACACAGCAATAACACCTTGACAATACCAGTGAGTGGGTTATTTGAAGAGCTGAATATCTAATAAATTATAATAGGTGTCAATTGAGTGGAATCTTTGGATGTTCAATCACAGAACTCATACTTGGCAGTATGATGTGTCTTCTGTTGCAATCTTGCCACCAAATAATGATGCTTCTCTTCTTCCAATTGTCCATCCAATAACCCCACTTCGTCAAGATACCCATCCACAACTTGATGCCGATGAGATTGTTACCTGCTTTGAGGACCAGCTTGGCGACTTCTTACATGTCATTGCATCATTTGGAGAGATAAGGCACATGAAAGACCTGTCAGACTTTGCACAGCATGGTCTTCTGACTTTTGGGGCTGTTGTTGACTGCAACAAACCTGGAATTCTTGCCCACTTCCCATCCACACCTCCTCTCAAGTGGTACAGTCAAAGTTTTAGTGCTGGTGTTAAAGCCAGCTATTCTACCTCTGGTATGTTTATCCACCCACTCCATTCCACCTTATGCTTACTTGTTCAGTCCCCTCACGTGTGGATCTCTCCTTCCAAAATCCCAACTGTAATCAAGTGAACCTCCACTTCTCTCTGCACTATCCAGATCCACTCCAATGTTGTACTGCCTATCTTAGCCAGTCTGTTCCATTTTTTGAAGACTGTGATGATCCATACAATGACCTTGGTAAGTCTCACTTCACAATCCTCCATCTTCTCCTCATTGATAATTGTTTTTAACAAGTATTTATCAGTGAAGTTCGATTCTCTCTTGTTGGCACATTTCATCACAACCCCACAACATATTCCACTCCGGCATACCTCTTTGTTCCACCTACCCCTGTTGAGAAGATCAATGATGTATATTGTATCCGCTATCCACTTCCCAATCCTTCTTTCTACTGGTGCTCGGACCCCAATGGACATAGTGTCATTTGTGAAAATGACTGGGCGGCATATGGGATTCCTCATCTAGAATCATTCATGTGGGTTGGCTCATCCTGGAGAACAGTTGAGTATGGATTCGTTCAAGATCATCTACATAAAAAGAACTCCCCACTGGATGGAAGGCAATATGCCCAAGTACATGGGTATCCCCTTTTAATCCATGGTGAGTAGCACTTGCTCTTTATACATATGACCATACCCTCATGTCTACAACCATAGGTGATCCTCACAATAGCAGAGATTTCTCATTGATATACACTGCATAAAGCCTCAAGCCAATTTTGAGGTTTCCATTGTGGAGTGATCATTCAGTTTTTGTCATGAAGTGCTGCTTTTCTCCCTTTCTTTTCCTCTCTTAGTGCCCATTCGTCACGTTGACGCCTACCAGACACCCGTTCCCTCTTTCACATTATTTCCTCTTTCACTATTGTTCTTTTACATCTTCTTCACAACTCATTCAATTGCTCACTCTTATTGTCCTTTCTATTGTCTTTTCTCACTCACTGTTGCTTGTTCCAGACTCACTATTGCTTTATACTTCACTACTATTGTTCTCTTATTGTTTCCTATTGTCTTTCTCTACTTGTTCACAACTCATATCTCAGACCCCCAATTGGATATATGAGCTGGGTAGTTTACACCTGGTCTCTCATCTTGACCTCTTGTCATTGGGACCAGGTGAGTAGTTACTTCTGTCTCTCTCTATCTGCAATGTATCTGACTTGTTGTTGGGACCAGTTCCTTTATCTGCCCTAGCTCTTTGCTCACTGTCTCTGCTATTTCTGTTGTCATCTCTGTTAGACAACTTTTACTGCTGTCATCTCTGCATCCAAAGCCTTAGCATCTAGCGCTTTAGGACAGTTGAAAGGGTTCTCAGCATGGCCAAGGGTGTTATAGGGCAACAGCGGCAGAGGATGGGGGCTCAAAAATTTTGTATGATGATGTTATATTGTAGTGTCTTGATTGCAGAGGGTGTCTGGAATGAGCACTACCGACCTAAATAGAATTCAGTAGTACTTTTGTCTAATTACTCATTAAGATAACCAATCTGAGGATCATCCTTTATCTGTCAGATGTATCATCTTCAGATAGAGATGAGTGTCTTGAACAGTCTCATCCTGGGGATGCCATCTGCATCTGATCCGTATCCAATCCTCCAGGAACTCTAGTCCTGCTGATAGGTATTTCGATCATTTGCTGTCTGCAAGTGGTGCAATCAAAGATATGCAATTGTGTTAATATTGTTATGTTACATGGTGGATGGCAAGTCTTGATGTACTCATTGATATGTATGGAGATTGCTTACCGCCTCGTTCAACTCCAGCTTTGGCCACAATATTGACAATTTGGCAGGGGGAGAGGGTATGGTCATCACAATACCCCCGGTTCTCATTCTCACTGCTTGAGACACAACTCAGAGTCCCAGCACTCTTGTATTTCCCTCCACATTTTGGTCAATTTGATTCTGACAACATTGGTATGTGGTGGTGTATCTGACAATGTTCGAATCTAACATCAGATTGCTTGTTATTAACAGCTTGCAAGATTCTAGTCACAAGTACACCAAAGCGCCTGGGAAGCATCGCTGCTTTCTTGTGGGTATATGCTTCCTGTTTTTTGCTTTTACTTGTTTCTCAACTATCAATCTTGAGTTGGAGTCGAATTGTGCTTGCTCTACCTCACTGCATGGATTGCCGTGATAGCATGGGCCTCATCTGGCTTGCCTGGCCCATTGACCCTACACAGGCCGAATTTCACAAGCATAAAAGTAAATTGGGAAATTCTATGTCAATATATAGCTTTTATGGCCTTGGAGAAAAGACTGTTTTACACTGGAGAATTTTTTCGCTGAGCCAGTACTTTCCCAAACAGGAAATCAAGAATTTCCAGTGGTCAAAGTGACTGGGAATTTCCCACATACACAAAGAGAAATATGCTACTTTTACAAGTAACAAAACTGAATACCTGAACAGCGGGCAATGAGGCAGGGGTCCAATGGAGGGCTCAGAGTGTCTTGATGTCTCATATGGGCTAGTATGAGTGGGGTATAGGATCTTGTCTCTCATTGCCCGCTGTTCAGGTATTCAGTTTTTTTACTTGTAAAAGTAGCATATTTCTCTTTGTGTATGTGGGAAATTCCCAGTCACTTTGACCACTGGAAATTCTTGATTTCCTGTTTGGGAAAGTACTGGCTCAGCGAAAAAATTCTCCAGTGTAAAACAGTCTTTTCTCCAAGGCCATAAAAGCTATATATTGACATAGAATTTCCCAATTTACTTGTATGCTCATGAAGCTCAGCCTTGTGGCCTGTGTAGTGTCTATTCTCATACAAGTTGCAGTAAGTTTCATTCCATGTCATTTGTTGTGCTACTGAGAATGGATCTCTACAATACCCAACCTTCGTGCAATAGCCCCAATCTCCTGATTGTACAGGTACAGTCATCTACTACCATTTGGGATGATACCATCATTTGGGATATCTGACTTTTTTCACCCACCCTTCTGCTGTCCCTCCTCGGACTTGTGTTTTTCTTACTTGTTTATAAGTGATGTATACATCATAAGTGTCATTTGTGGATAAACGAAGTCCTGTAGGAGAAAAATGGAAAACATGTCTAATTTTGGCTATGACTGAATTTTCGAGACGCAATCGCGAAGGTCTACACAGTAAAGAAACATACTAGAGTTGGGAGTCATTGAGCTTATACCATAGTATACCTATTGCAATAGTTTAGAGGAACAGAGAAGGCAGTGGCAGCGTGCAATAGACAGATATGTTTGACGAGCTCGTTCAGCGTGATTCTGAAGGTCACATCAATAACGGCACATGGCGGTTTTTCGCCGGTTATCAGTGTAATTATGTCACCTCCCAAATGATGGTTTTGAGCTGATAACAAAAATTTCTACTGATAGCTGAATCGCCCAGCCAGCGTCCTCTTGTTGGCGAATATGAGTTGCTGATCATCTTTTCTGAATGTATTATATACTTTCTAGATAGTAGAACTGAGGGGATTGGGAGGTAATGTACTGCAACTTTGCGATTAAGAAATCTTCATCCCAAATGGTCATAGATGACTGTAAATCTGCTGAGAACAGAAAAGTGGAACAAGAGGTTCCCATGGAGCATGATTGGTCCACTTCTGAGGGCCATATGACAGCCTCAGTTGAAGAAGATATCATGCTAGATATCATTGGGTAGTCAAAAGCAACGTGATTTTCTCTGCACCTGTGCTTGAGAGGAATTTGAGAAGAACTTTGCCCCTTTTGGCCCTTGCAGTATGTAGCTGCTGAAAACCCTGCAACTCAGAACTTTTTACTGTTTTGACCAAAAATCATTGTTGTAGAGGAGCCTTGCCCTCCCTTCTCTCCAATCATAGCATAGCTGCATGCATTTCAGCAGGTCTTTAATGAGCAGTGCCTGCTTGACCTGCTCTCAAGGTTTTATTTGTTCATGCTAGCGACTCTTGGTTAAGTTGTGTTGCCTTAAATCTTCTCTTACCCTGCAGTTGTATGGCTAGAACCTCCAGGAGTGATGTTTTAGAACAGATAGCAAGTGAACTAGTCAGGTGGTGTGATGAAGTCCTGATATCATGAGCCTCCCCTAAAGCAGGTTTAAGTGCCCAGAGGGTGAATGGGTGAATGGGGGTTAATTCATTAGTGGGGGTCAAACCTTGCAATTCACTCAACGATTCAAGTCCCAATTCGTGAGGTGAATCAAAAGAACATGAATTGATGATTCACCGCATTGATTCAGAGCACAACAAGCAGAATTAAATCGAATTATTTAATTTCTCATGATAAGATAACTCAATTGGCAAAATTATCTACATGATGCTTACTTAATTTTATTGGTTGTTGTTTCCCCTCAGCCCTGGTCCAGCTCGCCCGTTCACTCTCCTTCACACTCAAGTCCACTATGGCGGGTACCAAACAAAAGAACAGTGAAGCTGGCCCTACTGACACCGCTAAGAAAACCAAAGCTACAAAAAAGAACACACCAAACGCGAAGTCAGCAACCACAGGGAAGGGGAAAAAGAGTGCTACAAAGGAACCAGAGGAGCCAGAGGAGGAGCCAGAGAACGAGTCTGTCGAGGTTGAGTGAGTATGATAGTTAGTTCTCGCACTTGCCTAGCCTCATGCCCTTTTTTTGCTAGCTGGAGTGACGTAGATCTCAGCCTAGCCATCGTCACTGCCATTATGGATTCACAGGTTATCAAGAAAGTTCTCTATCCCAGTCCTGGGTTTAACACTTCAACCGCCAACGGGGGAGGTACAACAAAGGTGGAAGCTCAATATATGGTTGCTACGGCAGTCTTTGCAACACACAACAGCTGCAAGGACATGTTTGTGAAGGGGGCAAAGTCAGCCAAAGGGCAGGAAAAGTGGAGTTTGGAGATCAAGAACTGTCTAGTCAAGTACGTCACATCTCTTTTTGAATTCTATGGGACCTTATGCTTTCAAAGGATGCATAAGATTGTCGCTGAAATCAAGGAGGAAATGGGTGTGACAGGTGCGGGGATTAGGAGCGCCGACAAGATCAACAAAAATATCCTGAGCGCTGTCACCAATGCATGGAGTGAGTGTTATTTCTCCATGTTTGTCTTCACCGTCTTACTAGAATGGCAGCTAAATGGTCTGAGACGGCACCTTGGTTCTTCAACATGTGTGACTTGATTGGAGAGCAGCCCAATCTCGTTCCTACTGGTCTGGGCAATAACAAAACGGTCATCAATTTCGATGTTCTCAGCACTCATATAGTTGACAATGATAAAGACACCAGTGCTGATCCTCACAACAACAATATCAGCAACGCCAGCTCCAAATTGTAAGGGTCACTTATTTTTCCCACAGACACACCCTCCGCCATCGTCATAACTCCTTTATCGCCCTGACGGATGCCAATACACACCCCATACGATGGAATCCGCGTTGCAGTAACTGGCGCTCAAACGCACCGCCACTCGGAACTCGGCGCCTAATGGCCCAATTCGTCAACCAGATCATAATCTCCGCGTCCCTTTCCTCCAAACGACTCGTCCCATCCTCCGTATCCATTAAGCCGTCTAACCAGGCCACAATAGAAGTAGTCCGCGTTCCTCACACACGACATAGCATCTACCATTCCTCCGCCTTCATAGCAACTCACATTGCGCTACAACCCCATGATATCCGCGACCCTCCTCACGTCATTCAATCACCTTTCTCTGCAATACTGTACCTGTCAACATTATTCCGCGTTCCAAAGTCGTATGATTCCTCTTTCATCCCATCCGCGTCCATCCCGGCCACGCTGCACTTGCTTCTTTGAATTATCCGCGTCCATCCTCCAATGGTTACCTTCGCATTTCACAACTTTCTCTTGGACTACACATGTTACTTATGCACCACACGATATAGTACGATTCCAGCTCGGATC
>JANHQD010001287.1:0-13496 GCA_024721195.1 Marasmius sp. AFHP31
TCGTACGTTGGTGCTTCGTTCCACCAGATGGCGTGGTGTAGCCGCAACCACTTGTTGTGTAGGTGTTGGGGGTTTTCTGAGACGATCTTTGAGACGAAGGATTCTAGTCTGAGATTTGTTGTTTCGTCGGGTCTGATGAATCGGACTGGGTAGAAGTATTCTCGGGGTCTAAGGGGTTCTGGTTCGTATATGAACTCGATCTGGTTCTGGGACGCCAGTATGGTCGTCGTTCGAGGGTTCGGTGTTTCTTGGTCGGTTCGAGAGTGAGGTGAGGGTAAGAGAGCTTAACCAAGTGTCAGGAAGGCGACCGCAGTTGCCCCTCAAGTCACTCAATCAAGTCTGTTCTGCTGTGTTCACTATGGATTGACCAAGTGGTTAAGCTGAGGAAACGTACTGTACAAGGTAAGTCTTATATACTAAGTTGCAGATCGGAATGAGTCATCAAGTGTCCGTACGAGTCGGCGAAGAGGAGTCAGGGATGGATGGTTCTGAGATTGTGAGTCGTGCCGCTGAGTCACAAGTGTTGAGTCGTAGACGGTAGCAGGCCCGCTGAGTCGTGATGGATGAGTATGAGTCGGCCCGTTTGAGTCATGGAATTGAGTCAGGCGTTTGGGGAACTGGGGTGAGTCGAGGTGATGGTTTAGCGCTCAGTGTGGACTTGGGCGCTTGTTGGGGAAACTTAGGGGGAATCGTGACAGAAGACTCCGTCGAAGAGGACGAGGACTATGTGCCTGCCGACGATGAAGATAGCGACGATGACGATAGCGACGATGAAGAGGAGAGCTCGGGAAAGGGGAAGGGGAAGGGAAAGGAGAAGGAGAAAGGGAAGGGCAAGGAGAAGGATAAGGGGAAAGAGAAGGGGAAGAAGGAGGAGAATGGGAAGGGGAAGGAGAAGGAGAAAGCGGCACCGAAGAGGAAAAAGGGAGAGGAGGACGAAGAAGAGAGCTTGGGAAAGGGGAAGGGGAAGGAGAAGGCGGCACCGAAGAGAAAGAAGGAGGAGGAGAGCAGCGAGGAAGAAAGTACCAGCGAGGAGAGTGGTAGTGAGGAAAGCGGTAGCGAGTCGGAGAGTGACGATGGAAAGCAGAAAAAGAAAGCCAAGGAGCAGAAAGGGAAGGGGAAAAAAGAGACTCGGCCCCGGGACAAGCAAGGGGACGTTCAGATGGGTGATGGGGAAGCAGATGGGAAGCAGAACGAGGGAGAGGGGGGGACGAGAGGGACGGGAATGGCTGAGGAGACGGGTATGGCTGAGGAGACGGGAATGGCTGAGGAGACGGGAATGGCTGAGGAGACGGGAATGGCTGAGGAGACAGGAATGGCTGAGGAGACAGGAATGGCCGAGGAGACAGGAACGGCTGAGGATACGCAGAATGCGAGTGCGGGAATGACTGAGGGTGGAAAGCAGAACGACGAGAATACGGGAATGGCAGAGAATAGGGGACAGAACGAAGGCGAGGAGATGGACGAGGATGTGGGAATGGGTGATGGGAACGATGGTGATTGGGAGGATGTTGACGAGGACATCGTACTAGATGACGGCGGATGGGAGGGGATTTCTGGCCCGAGCGTATCTGGTGCGAACATACCCTTGGGTCTACGGCCTTCGAAGACGAAACAGCACGTATCCAAAGGTCTGCGTGGTGTACCATTCAGCAAGGAGGGTTGTGGGAACAGAGTTTCCAAGCTAGCAGCCGAAGTTCGCGAGTTGGTCGAAAATAGGAGAGAGAAGGCACGCTCCCGAAAGGCAGCAGCCATGGAGAATGTGACGGATGTGGCACAAGAACCCGTCTCGTCTCTCCCGTTCCCCATTGGCGGTACCGCAGAAGAGGTTTCTGCCGCCAGTTCAAGTCCCTCCATGTCCCAGCCAGCCACGGCTACTGAACCGCATGAGCAGCCCATCCCGCACCAAGTCCCTGCCGACACCGGAGCAGCAGAGACAGCAAAGGCTTCTGCCGTTCCAAGCACCTCCCAGCCAGCTACGACCACTTCCCTGCCTCCTCCCACTGACCCCGCCGACGACGCTCTCTACTTCAACATGAACCCTTTTTCCTATCTCCCGCAGGATGACACTAATGCCTATCTCCCGCTTTCTTCGCCTTTCTCCTTCCCCTCCCATCGAGACGGTACCGAAAATGCTCCAGCGCAGGTACAGGCCACCGAGCCAGCACCTACCGGGCCAGCACAGGTAAAACCGTCAACACCCCCAACGGTTTCGGCTCCCGCACCTCCCTCAGCTTCCACCATTCCTCCATCTTCTTCAGTCTCATCCCCTCCTGTCTCGGCCGCTCCAGCAAAGGCGAAGGAACGTCAGACTGTCAAACCGCCAACAACACAAGCCGTAGGATTTGGGGACATAATCGGTTCGGATTATGAGACGGCACCTGTACCTGCGAAGACTAGAAGGAAGAAGAAGGGTTCGAAGGGCAAGGAAGCTTCCAAGCCAGTGCCCAAGCCTGAGCAGGGATTGAAGTTGAAACGGGGGGCTGCAAGTGAACCTGTCCATCGTGAACCTGCCAGTCGTGACCATAGCGAGGCGGACATTTCAGAGCATGAAGTTGAGCCGGAGGAAAAGTGGTACATGGGGGGGAAGCAGGTTTGGGGCCACAAATCCAGACAGGGTTCGGAGGGTTTCTTCGACGCAACCGGTAACTTGATGTCGGTTACTCTCGATGAGCAGAGGGCCAGCGAGGTTGCGACTTATGAGTACAAGGGGCAGACCCTCTACGAGTACGTGGACCCCGACACCAATGTTCGTTACTGGATAGATCGCTCTGGCCAGCCCGTCATCACTGACAGCCAGACTCCGGGCTCTAGCAAGAACGCTTAGATGCTAGTATCCTCTTATTGTATGGGTTACTCACACTTCTGAATGTTTGCGAATTACTGTAGACTTGTATTAATGTATAGAGAAATAGCTATATTATTCTCAAGCACTTGTGAAGCTGGGGGAAAGTCAGGTCTCCAACGAGTTCCAACGACTGTGTTAAACTCACCTCCTCGTTTTGCGTTTTTCTCGCTACTTCTCCTCGTCTACCACCGTCCTAGTCCTGATACGTCTGCTTCTGAGTCTTGGTCCGTATAAATCTGCTTCTTCATGGGCGTGATCGCCGTCGTTTAGGTCCCTATGATTCGATGTTCAGCCGTCCATAAGTCTTAGAATTTCACGCTTTAGAGTCTTACATTCAGATTATAATAATAGTATGGGTATATACCAAATCTCAAGGTCTGTATATTGCATCTACGGGCGTTCGTGTCGTTGAACGCAGCCATGGGGAATCACCCCCATGGCTGGGGAGAAGAAGAAGAAAAATCCCACGCGCGCGAGGGTTGCCGCTTTTGGCTGGCCAACTGTTGGGTCTCCGGCAGCACGTGTTCTGGAAAGACGGCCCGCGTCCGTCCCGAACGTTCAAGGCCCGTCTTATCTATATCGGCCGTCACCACATGCACGCCCGTCGCGAAATTCAAGCCTTGCAGGTCCGTGTCACATGCAGCAGATGCGGGGAGATTGAGACAGTTAAATAGGGCGTGATGGAAGTATTTTTCTCTCTTCTCGCCCCTCCTGCATACTAAATATGCCTCTACCAGTCATCTGTGCATGTTCCAAGTGCATACTTCATACCTGCGTCCATAATGGACGAACTATCAAAGGCCAGAAAGTCAGTGAACGAACTCGACGCCAGCACCATCAGGACGATAGAGATAGGCTAGTGATTGGGCGGGCAAATAGGCAGAGGGAAGCAAATGACGATGAAGCTGACGACGAAGGCGAAGATCAAGACATTGAGGAAGGTTATAGTGGGGGTTAGTATTTATTATAGACACTCATATCCTTACTTAATACTCACTTTCATGATGCAAGACCATGGAGATTCAAATACAAGTGGAGGATCAGAGGACGAAAGCAACGACTCAGAGGCTGCAGCTACAAATCTAGGAAGAACTAAGGTTAAAATTGGTATGTATATATACATTGTCTTAGCAGATTATATTGACCATGTTACAGCCACTGCTATTCGCCAATACATTAATGATGTGGAGCTCATGGTGTGCCCACTTGGTGCCTGGGCTACCTTTTACGGTGGCATGAGTCGTAAAAACACAGGCATCCTCCTCAAAGCAATAGCCTTCATTCTATCGATATCATACTCCCTTATTCAACTGCTCATCACACTTTTACTTGGCCACATCCCAAATCTCCCATCTTTCAACATTGCAACTGATATCCGCACCATTTACAAACGGATTGGCGTTGAGCCCACGATTACCCGCAAAGCCTCTTGCACATCATGCTACTCCCTATATGATCTTGGTCACCTTCCCAATAACGACATCTGTATGTGGAGGCAGTCTCCAAATGCACGGCCCTGCCAAACACTTCTGACTATGGACTGCCAAACTCGTACTGGCCCTATCAAAGTGCCGAAGCGCATCTTCAATACTCAGTGCTTTATAGCATGGTTGACTTCATGGCTGCAGCGCCCTGATACAGAAAAAGTGGTCAACAAGTCATACACATTCCAGGAGCCACAAGATGGTACAATGCGGAGCACCTGGGAGAGTCCAAAGTGGCGAAACATTGCCAATGGTTTTCCACAGATCCCAGGAAACCTCACATTTAGCCTATACATCGACTGGTTCAACCCATTCACCAACAAGATTGCTGGAAAGGTCGTGTCTATTGGCGCAATTGTTCTTTACTGTCTCAATCTCCCTCCCGACATTCGCTACAAACCCGAAAACACCTTCATATTTGCCCTTACCCCTGGTCCCAAAGCCCCCGATGTCATCACTATCGCACATGTCCTCGAACCCCTTATCCCTGTCCTCCAATTACTGTTTATTGGCAGGATTTTCCAAACCTTCCTCCATCCACAAGGAACCATGATCCATGTCATTGCTGCCGTCCCAGCTATAGCTGATATGGAAGCAATTCGTAAACTCACGGGTTTCCTGAGCCACAGTGCTAGGCTTTTCTGCTCTTGGTGCTTATTAGAGAGACCAAATATTGAAAAGAAGAATCCAGACAAATTCCCACCAAGAGACTCTGAAAAAGTTCGAGATCAGGTGAAGAAATGGAAGAAGGAGACCAGAAAGACATACCGGGAAGATATGGCTAGTGAAAACGGTGTTTGCTGGACTCCACTTCATGATCTGGAATATTGGGATCCCATTGATAACCTGATGTTGGGTCCCATGCATAATATGCTGGAGGGAATTGCCGAGAATCATCTACGTCAACTATGGGCGATTGGACTGGACAAGAAGAAGATTCGGGGGCTAGAAGAGATAGAGATAGAGGAGATGGATGAGATATTTGAAGGAACAGAGCAGGTAGAGCTTGACTCCGAGTTGGAAGAACTGGCAAAGGACCCAGCAGAAATCATGCCTACACGTACACGTTCACAATCCCGCTCATCTTCCAACCTATCATCTTCCGAACCATCATCCTCTGGTCGAGACTCATCATCCTCAGATAGAGACTCATCATCCTCTGGTGTAGGCCCATCATCTGTTGCCTCTCATCCTCCATCAACCCAGTTCTCTTTTGTTGAAGACCAAGATGTCACTATGGCCGACACTCAGTCGACAATCTCTGATGGAACAATTCGACCCCCACAAGCACCACGCACATTACTGGGGCATGGAGATGACTCTGATTCAGACGATGAATACATCGACTCAGAGGACTTCAAGTTTAGTGATGCACAGATCGCTGCAATTCGCAGATGCATTCAATTCACTCCACTACCAACTTATGTTCATCGTCCACCAGGTAACCTTGGTGAAGAGGCCCACGGAAAGTTGAAAGCAGATGAGCAGCTTGTGCTTTTCACAATCATCTTCCCCCTCATTGTTCCAGAGTTCTGGTGTGGGGAGAACAGCTCATCACAGCACCAGATTCTCCTTGCAAACTTCTATCATCTTGCTGCATCTATGAACATCATATTTGCATATAGCACTTCCAACTCAGAAGCTGATGCTTTCAATTCGCACTATCGGGAATACCGGCGGACAGTAAAGATCTTTTCCAACTTCCATTCTCTTCCAAATCATCATTATGGTCATCACTATGTGGAATTGCTGAAGCGTTGGGGGCCACTCCCTTTTCTGTCTGAAATGGCAGGAGAGCGGTTGAATGGAGTGCTTCAGAACATGAATACCAACAATTGCATGTGTGAGTGCCTGACAAATATAGTAAATGATTTGTACTCAAAGTGGTTCATAGATGACATGGATTACACAATGCTCCGCCAAATATGCCAGATGGGGAAATTCAATGCCCTTCTTCATGATCGACAGATACCGAGCAAACTGATGAGTGCTGACGTCCACTCGTTTCTGGAAATTCTAGCATCCAGAGACAGTGTACGTGATGACAACCTTGTCAATCTATCATCAACAGAGGCAGCACAATTCTTTGCCAAAAAGACACAAGTTCTGGATGCCGAAAGCTATAATATGCTATTCAGATACATATGCAACTCCAGTCCTCACAGATGGTATCGCTTTGATGCTATACCACATCCAGAAGGAGCAAAGGTCCTTTGGAACCGTGCTGCTCGCTTGACAGAGTTCCATCATGATGGAAAAACATTCAGCTGCCTCATGTCTCACCGGGGCAACAGTGCCATCCAATTCTTCAACCACTACAACACCCCCAACTCATGGGATACAGGATACATACAGAAAATCTGGAAGACTGTGGTTGACGGACTAACCAGAATTTTCATGTTGATATCTCCTCATGAGGCTTTGAATGATATTGACCGGTTTCGCTCACCATTTAGAGACCGGTATCGCTTCCAGACGTATATTGCATATGCCAATTCTTCCCGACCTTCTTTGATTATTGAACCTCACCACATTATCACACATGCCGTTGTTTACAAGCGTCCAGCTGGAACATATAACATTGATCGTGATATCCTTGTAGTCAATACAGCATTGAATCGAGGACGCATCTAGTAGACTACAAAATATCTTCCATAAGTGTAACAATATCTTCGTACTCTGACTTTGTTTCATCATCATTCTTCAATGGCTGCTCCAATGGATCTTTAAAATAAAGAATTTCAACTTTGGTCATGTTCTTCACCAGCCAGGAGCCTTTCAGGCGACAGAGCTTGAGGGCTGTCTTGTAAGCCACAGGGTCTGGTTGAGTAGAAGCTTCATGATCCAATAAATACCTCCGGAGCGAAGGATCAGGCACCCTGCAACTTCAGTTAGGTTGAAAGAGGGAAAAACAGATTGCACACTCACCGTTCAGGATCAAAAACTAAGAGGTTGATGTTCTCATCACCGTCAACCTCATATCCAACAACCGCATAATGATGGTTTTTTTCGGTAGTACTGAATGCAAAGAGAATTGGCATCTTTGACGTGCATTGTATTCCCGATTCTGATGTGCGGGGCTGGTCAAAGTACGCCTTGATCCAGGTCAGAGAGGCATTGCCAATGTTTGTGGGAACAGTGGGAAAACATGTGGCGAAGTGTGCAGGTAGCCTTCGAGACACAAATGCTGCCCATAGATCTGTTGTAACAGGTTGACTGTGAGTCAGCAAGGAGAAAATTGGACCAGAACTCACCTGGAAGAGAGAGAAGTTTGCTTGTATTGATGAGGCTTTCCTGAAGAAGCTCACATCCCTCCTCATCGTAACCTGCAAATGGTCAGGCTAGACCAACAAGATTGACATATCTCACCATTTTCCCATGCATTTTCAATCCAATTTTGCAGATTACGGACACCTGGGCTTGTTGGATTCATTAAGAGCTTTCGATATTTGTTCTGGTGACGATGGCGAGCACCAATGAGTGCCGTGCATAACATGGTGAAGAGCCGATAACTAGTCATGTCAGCTATGCACATCGGACAACCAAGACTCGAGATAGTATATACCATTTTCCCCAGTTGAGATCCCAGATCATGCGATTCACGTAAACTGTATCCTCGGAACAAAGCACTGCGCGCTTAATTCCGCCATTCGCAAGCACGTCGGTAAGTGCTTTTCTTAGTAGAGTAACCATCCCTGTAGACAGATTGAATACAAAGAAAATTGATTCGATGAGGTGTTCCTAACCAGGCGTAAAATTGACAGGAGGCGGCTCATCGCCCATGCCGGGGAACCAGAAAACATCTTGCTGGCGCTCGAGATGTTGCAGATTGAAGTTCATGGTGGTTCGAGAACAAGATACAATCTTATGATTATCGGGGTCCAGCACGCACACAGGAGGTCACATGTACAAGAAGGTAGCATTCGGACATACATACAAGATATGATACAAAGTACACATTGAAACCTAACGATTACCGTGCTGAGAGTTCTGCGCACGCAAGTCCTTAAGTAGCAAATTAAGCTCATCCGAAACGTACATTTTTACAGAGAGTATACAGCAGTCCATGGGGTACACTGCAAACCCTTCTTCGCTCAAGACTCGGACAGGTTTTAGTGACACTAAGACAACCTGGAGTACATCTTTGAAACAGCCCACTCGAGCCACAACGAGACCTTTTGCAGGACCCTTGAGGACATATATCGGCTTCTGTGTATGTTTGGTTGGAAACTCGGGCTCAACAACAACACTACGTTCAACGCACATTAATCGTTTGTAGTGTCTATACGCAAGTCGAGGATGTCCATCAAGTTCGATGACCTCGATTTCCTTCATGGCACCCCGGAAGTCTTTCGCGTTGAGCTGAGATGGCCCTGTCAGCTTTGCGTTGAACTTGTGGGATGGGGAATTCTCCGAACCCGAGGCAACGTCGAGGAAGGGATGCTGCGAGACATGAACTGTAGCTAATTCTTGACATTTGCGCGCAGCAGCAGCTTCTGCTGGGGTCTCGCTTCCTCTGACATTTGGATCCCAAGCGGGAGGCAAATCTGTGGTGTCCTGCGGCATGGCAACAGGGGGAGTGGGGGGGCGTGTAGGAGGTTGCGCAGGGGGATCGAAGTCAATGATTACCGACTGCAGCTCATCAATAGCTGGATGTCGGTATGATCCACAGGGCTGAAAAGAGGCGATGCGTGGTCGTTCTATGATATGTAAAGGGAGTAAAGTCCTATGCCATCATCAATACACAAAAGACTTGAGGCTCTAGCAAACTCACTTTCGGTCGACGACATCGTCGTAGTCAACAAGAATCCTCCGCTCTGCATTAACAACTGTAGTTTCGACCATAACCTTCATCCCGCTGGTGGTTTTTGGAGAGAAAATGACGTTGAAGACCCGGTAATTGCCAGAATTTTTCCCCCGCCAGACAACGACTTCTCTCCATTTCCATGGAATTGTGAATGTCCGAACAGCGGCCAATTCATCTTCGGATGGTTTTTGTGAAGCCTTATCTGAACCAGAAGGTTGCCAGTCGTGGGGAGGGGTGCTAGCGACAAACGAGTTTACATGTCCTGAGATCCTGTCGATACACTACAGATTATTAGCACGTAGACCCCAGCACAGAATAGATAAGACATACCAATCTCCCTGAACCTGACCGTTTTTCGGTTGATACGAGCTTCAGGTTGCTACCTCCGACTTCAACCACCCACCCCTCTCTACCTTCATGATGTCAAAGATAATCGCCTATTGACCATCGTTTGAGCAGCGCCCATCCACCAAAATGAGTGGCCACGTCCCCGCGGGTGGCCGTATCAACCGAGGCGATGTCGGCCCCGGCGAGATTTACCGCTGTGACGATTCCCTCCAAGTTGCAGAGAAAACTGTAAACCCTTTCGCCGAGTTGGAACTCCCAGCCGTGAACACGAGGAAAGTTCAGCAGCACCTCGTTATGCTTGCTCGCAAGGAAGAGGGATGCAGGTCTACGAGGGAGAGATTCTTTCGCTGGCCGCAAGTACCGCACATGCGTGCAAAGGAGATACAGGCCGTTGTAGGTTTTGGTATGTGCCGAGGCTTCAGAGAACTCGGAAGTGAGGGTCTCTTTGGTGTGTAACATTTGCACAAATTGATCGTCTCGAGCGCCCTCTCCCCCCAGCTCAACCTGGTACGTTTTGAGGCGAGGAACCACCAATACCTGGGCTAGAGGCCAGTGTACCTCGTCAATGAGACACGTATCCCCGCTGTACTCGGGGACAACCTTGTTATCGGGATACACGCGAGGACGAACAAGGCGTGCCCATGTTCCCGGCGTCTCGAGTGGACCTGGGGGTAGCTGAAGTGCAGAATCTGCTTCCAATCCATCCAACGCGACCATATCAATGCCCCCTGGACGACTGGGTGGACCGCGGGACACCGCAGAGTGACGGGCCAGTAGCTTCGCGGCCAATGCGAGGTTTGGCGTCTCAACTATGACATAACCATCGCATTCGAAACGATAAAAGATGGACGAGATCGGAGGCTCTGTGGTGTGGAGTGATTGTTCGAGGGCATAGACACATATCGAGTATTCTTGTCCTTTCTGCAAAAGAAGTCAGGTAGGGTCACGTCCAAGAGAAGGGTCACGAACACTACACTTGACCTTCCAAAGAGTCAGACGAGAATGGAGGAGCTTCGATCGTTCCTGCGACTCTGGGGGTGGGACGTGGGACATGCATGTGCGTCTATATTTGCTCTGTATGCCCACTGCTAGTTCCTCCAAGCTCGTGGCCTCTTCATGCAGTCTCCGCGAGTCGGAGGAGGGGGATTGGGGAGGACTGGTTTCATATGTATCATCTTCCACAATAAACTCGTCTGTCAAATGTAAATTGATTTGAACTCGAGAGAGCAACGAGGTGCGCACCGTGTTCCACCTCGTCTATTTCTGTCTCCTCCTCTCCGTCGACCTGGGCTTCAAGATCGAGAAACCGAATAGCCTGTTGAGTGAAACGATGCTTATGCTCAGTATTCACACTGGAGCTTTTGTAGATTGACTCACTCGAGACATTCAGCACATTTCAGTGGTCAGACCTCACGTATTGAGTCTATAAATGTTACTTTACTACTTGAGCAGTCTATCTATCGACGAGATGCGCTAAGAATACCTGTCGCAGCACTGGTGATGGGGATGAGAAGAGAGCGAAGCCCTGCACAGCCACAAATTCTCGTGGTGGTTGAACCCGAAAATCTTGAACCTCCGGCAGCATGTGCCATCAGGCGATTATCTCTCAGATCTCGGGAACTGACCTTATCTTCATCTGTATCTTATCATTGGCCTGCTATGTACATAAAGTACCGTAATTCACTAACTTGAACCAGAGTAAGCCGGATAACCGACCTGTTCCTTTCACAATCCTTTCACAACCAACTCACAGCCCAAGTCACACGGTCAACTCACACGGTGCCTGCCCCCGGTGTCAGTCTTTCAAGTCCGTCTTGCCTCAATCAATACATCAGGCTTGAATATACCAAAGATATCAGCAGAGTACATCTGTGCATACAAGGGTAGTTTGATTGGGAAACATTTCAAGAGTTTGGCACAATTAATGCCATTCCTTGTCTACGACCTTGTACCAACCAAGGTACTGGATGCCTGGACAATCATAGGCGAGTTAATTGTCCTGATATGGCACACCAAGATTGAAGACCGTGAGGATTATCTTGTATGTGAACCATTAAAAATTTACTCTTTTTGGAACTGGTGCTAATTGACCTTGCAGTGCAAGCTATCAACTACAATTGAAGCGTTTCTCAACATAACTGCTAAATGTTCACCCAGCATCCTTATCTCAAAGCCCAAGTTCCACTTCCTTGTACATCTCCCAGCATACATTCGACGCTTTGGGCCAGCACTCATATCCTCAACTGAGCGATATGAATCATTCAATCATGTATTCCGTCTTACCTGCATCTACAGTAATCAGCAGGCTCCAAGTCGTGACTCTTGCAAAGCTTTTGCCTCACAAGATATCACAAAGCACATTGTTACAGGAGGGTCATGGATTGATCACACAACGGGCAAATGGGCTCATGCAGGCCAGAAGATTTTTGCCTACATGCAGGATGACAAACATTTTAGCAAGTTAATGGGGATTCCAGAGAATGCGGATGATACCACACCAGGTGAGATGTTCACTCGCTCCAATGTTGTACTGGCACTGATCGTGGATCTACTCAAAGCAGAGCAAGGGTTGGGTCTGCCAACAAGTGTGATGGACCAGAGACTCTGACCTGGATTGCAACAGATGCATATGCATTATTGAATCTTGGTGATTCTGCTTTTTGTTCTCTGGCAAACAAAGAGTTCCTCCGCGCTGTCTCTCTCAGTGCCAAGAACGGGGATCAGGTTGGTCATGGCAGTTTTGCAGCCATCAACTATCAGGACAAGGTATTCATTAGTCTCTTTCTATTATAAATTACAGTATGCTGAACCACCCTGCTCAGACCCATGTTGGTCGAGTATGGGAAATTCTGGTGACAACTGACAAACCATGGATGGCTGTGGCAGTCACTCTGGAGCTATTCGAGTTCTCTCCTGACCCACATGAGTGTCTTCGCATGCCAGTGATTGCCCCTAGTGGTGTGTCATGTGTTATCAGTCCTATGGTGAGTCCTATGTTGTGATCTAGGTGTTGTGACCAGTGATTGAAAAGAATTTATAGGAGATTCTCTCTCCATTGAATGTGCAACACAACTGCCATTTAGGAGAGTGCGGCTACAAGCAAACTCCAGTCCGTCAAGAGCGCCAACTAACATCCCTCTCCCGATCTGTTGTGGATCATTCCGACACTCCATCCTACATTCTCAACACTGTAACGGGCCTCTTTTTCTACGTCAAGCCGGAAGAGAGATTGAGAAAGATAGAACGCGGAGAAATGAATAACACCCGAAACCAGCAGAGCCTCTGACTGGTCCACACGTATGATTCGATCCTACACGCAACGCGGACACCTGAGATCGCCGATCGAAGGTGTGTTTTCCGGGTTGAGTCTACCAGACAGCAACGCGGAGTTTTTATAAGGGTTGTCCTTTGGGGTTACGCAGACAGTCGCAATCGTATAAGGGCTTTACCAAAGACCTAAGACGACGAAAACAAACGGTTAGTACGAGACTTGAGACTAGAAACACACCAGAAAGTAGCTTGAAGCTTTGTAGAATGAGATTGACAATAGACGGAAACTGGGGTACATGATTCCTATCTACTGAGCTTATATACTAGTAAAGAGTGTTGTCATGATCCGAACTGGGATCGTACTGAATCATATGGTACATCTGTATCGTGTGTAGTCCAAGAGAAAGTAGTGAAATACGAAGAAGATGATTGGAGGGGGATCCCGGACAACGGAAAGGGCAAGTGCAGAATAGCCGGGATGGACGCGGAAAGGATATTGGGCAAATGGTACGACTTCTTGGATGCGGAATAATGGTGTCACCAGGACGCAAGTGCAGATTGACAACTCCGAAGGATGAATAGTAGGACGCGGATGAATATGAGATGTGGACTTGGTATGAGTCGTTGCGAAGATGGAGAGATGTCAGGGGATGAGTCGTGAATGAGGAACGCGGAGTATCTCGATTGTGATGACGTTGGAGAGATAACGGGTGAGGAGGACTTGGGACGACATTTGGGATGG